>JBBBDQ010001118.1:2955000-3189403 GCA_037127315.1 Ascarosepion bandense | reverse complement strand
TTTACAAAAATTAAGTGACAAAAAAAATCAAAGATTTAACAAACAATTAAAAAAAAAAATTCCAAAAAATACAGAAAACAAACTGAAAAATGGATTGAACTTTTGACTTACACAAGCAGCTAACACTGTAAAGTTGATCAAATGCTAAATCTTCAATATTAAAAATAGAAATTAAACCGTTTTTTACAGAATAAGTCGAAGTTATACAAGCTATAAAGTCACGACCAACCGTTATGAATTCAATCAAGACAAAAATTTAAATCTTCTACAAGACAAATAATGGAAATAATTGAACCATGATACTATTTATCTGAAGTCAAAAATAACCTTGAATTGCAAAATAATTCTACACAAACTAAGTGACAAAAAAATCAAAGACGCAACAAAACAACGAAAAAAAATTCAAAAAATAGAAAAAAATAAAACTGAAAAATGGACTGAACTTCTTTGACTCTACTACAGCTAATGACTAAAGTTGATTTAATTAAATTCTGAAGACAAAAATAGAAATTAAACCGTTTTTTACATAATAAGTCGAGTTTATGTTGCTTTATGCTCGCCACCAACTGCTAGACTCAATCTCACGAAGACAAAAATTTAAATCTTCTACAAAGACAATATCGGAAATAATTGAACCATGATACTATTTATCTTAAGTCAAAAATAACCTTGAATTGAAAAATAATTTACAAAAACTAAGTGACAAAAAAAAATCAAAGACGAATAAAACAAATCTAAAAAAAAAAAAATTCCAAAAAATACAGAAACAAACTGAAAAATGGACTGAATCCCTTGACTTAACACGTTAGACATCAAAGTTGACCAATTTAACTTAAAAATAAATTAAACTGTTTTTTACAGAATAAGCCTAGGCTGTTTTATGCTTTGTATGACCAAATCAAGAATTCAATCAAGACAGAAATTTCAATCTTCTACAAGACAACACTAATGGAAATAATTGAACCATGATACTATTTATCTTAAGCCAAAATAACTTCAATTGCAAAATAATTTACACAAACTATGACAAAAAAAATCAAAACAACAAAACAACGAAAAAAAAAAAAAAATTCCAAAATACAGAAAAACAAACTGAAAAATGGACTGAACTTTCAGACTTACTGTTACACAACACTGTAAAGTTGATTAATTAAATTTCTGAAGACAAAAATAGAACTTAAACTGTTTTTTACAGAATAAGCTCTAGTGTTATGCTGCTTATGCTTTGTTGACCAATCATAGAATTAACTCACGAAGACAAAAATTTAAATCTTCTACAAGACAACATTAATGGAAATAATTGAACCATATGATACTATTTATCTTAAGTCAAAAAATAACTTGAATTGCAAAATAAATTATGTCAAAATCCAAGTGACAAAAAAAAAAAAATCAAGATCAACAAAACAACGAAAAAAAAAAATTCCAAAAAATACAGAAAAACAAACTGAAAAATGGACTGAACTTCTTGACTTACCAGGTATGTATATTAACACTACAAAGCTATCATTTAAATTTTTGAAGACAAAAAATAGAAATTAAACCTGTTTACAGAATACTATGCTGTTTTCATGTCACTAACAACTGTTAAGAATTCAATCTCACGAAGACAAAATTTAAATTTACAAGACAAATATTAATGAAATACTTGAACCATGATACTATTTATCTGAAGTCAAAAATAACCTTGAATTGCAAAATAATTTACACAAACTAAGTGACAAAAAAAAAAATCAAAGACGAACAAAACAACGAAAAAAAAAAAATTCCAAAAAATACAGAAAAACAAACTGAAAAATGGACTGAATCCCCTTTGACTTACCACAAGCAGCTAACACTGTAAAGTTGATTTAATTAAATTTCTGAAGACAAAAATAGAAATTAAACCGTTTTTTACATAATAAGTCGAGTTATGCTGCTTGCGTTCGCTGACCAACCGTTAAGAATTCAATCTCACGAAGACAGAAATTTCAATCTTCTACAAGACAACACTAATGGAAATAATTGAACCATGATACTATTTATCTTAAGTCAAAAATAACCTTGAATTGCAAAATAATTTACACAAACTAAGTGACAAAAAAAAAAATCAAAGACGAACAAAACAACGAAAAAAAAAAAATTCCAAAAAATACAGAAAAACAAACTGAAAAATGGACTGAATCCCCTTTGACTTACCACAAGCAGCTAACACTGTAAAGTTGATTTAATTAAATTTCTGAAGACAAAAATAGAAATTAAACCGTTTTTTACAGAATAAGTCGAGTTATGCTGCTTGCGTTCGCTGACCAACCGTTAAGAATTCAATCTCACGAAGACAAAAATTTAAATCTTCTACAAGACAACATTAATGGAAATACTTGAACCATGATACTATTTATCTGAAGTCAAAAATAACCTTGAATTGCAAAATAATTTACACAAACTAAGTGACAAAAAAAAAAATCAAAGACGAACAAAACAACGAAAAAAAAAAAATTCCAAAAAATACAGAAAAACAAACTGAAAAATGGACTGAATCCCCTTTGACTTACCACAAGCAGCTAACACTGTAAAGTTGATTTAATTAAATTTCTGAAGACAAAAATAGAAATTAAACCGTTTTTTACATAATAAGTCGAGTTATGCTGCTTGCGTTCGCTGACCAACCGTTAAGAATTCAATCTCACGAAGACAGAAATTTCAATCTTCTACAAGACAACACTAATGGAAATAATTGAACCATGATACTATTTATCTTAAGTCAAAAATAACCTTGAATTGCAAAATAATTTACACAAACTAAGTGACAAAAAAAAAATCAAAGACGAACAAAACAACGAAAAAAAAAAAAATTCCAAAAAATACAGAAAAACAAACTGAAAAATGGACTGAATCCACTTTGACTTACCACAAGCAGCTAACACTGTAAAGTTGATTTAATTAAATTTCTGAAGACAAAAATAGAAATTAAACCGTTTTTTACATAATAAGTCGAGTTATGCTGCTTGCGTTCGCTGACCAACCGTTAAGAATTCAATCTCACGAAGACAGAAATTTCAATCTTCTACAAGACAACACTAATGGAAATAATTGAACCATGATACTATTTATCTTAAGTCAAAAATAACCTTGAATTGCAAAATAATTTACAAAAATTAAGTGACAAAAAAAAAATCAAAGACGAACAAAACAACGAAAAAAAAAAAAATTCCAAAAAATACAGAAAAACAAACTGAAAAATGGACTGAATCCCCTTTGACTTACCACAAGCAGCTAACACTGTAAAGTTGATTTAATTAAATTTCTGAAGACAAAAATAGAAATTAAACCGTTTTTTACAGAATAAGTCGAGTTATGCTGCTTGCGTTCGCTGACCAACCGTTAAGAATTCAATCTCACGAAGACAAAAATTTAAATCTTCTACAAGACAACATTAATGGAAATAATTGAACCATGATACTATTTATCTGAAGTCAAAAATAACCTTGAATTGCAAAATAATTTACACAAACTAAGTGACAAAAAAAAAATCAAAGACGAACAAAACAACGAAAAAAAAAAAAATTCCAAAAAATACAGAAAAACAAACTGAAAAATGGACTGAATCCCCTTTGACTTACCACAAGCAGCTAACACTGTAAAGTTGATTTAATTAAATTTCTGAAGACAAAAATAGAAATTAAACCGTTTTTTACATAATAAGTCGAGTTATGCTGCTTGCGTTCGCTGACCAACCGTTAAGAATTCAATCTCACGAAGACAAAAATTTAAATCTTCTACAAGACAACACTAATGGAAATAATTGAACCATGATACTATTTATCTTAAGTCAAAAATAACCTTGAATTGCAAAATAATTTACAAAAACTAAGTGACAAAAAAAAAATCAAAGACGAACAAAACAACGAAAAAAAAAAAAAATTCCAAAAAATACAGAAAAACAAACTGAAAAATGGACTGAATCCCCTTTGACTTAACACAAGCAGCTAACACTGTAAAGTTGATTTAATTAAATTTCTGAAGACAAAAATAGAAATTAAACCGTTTTTTACAGAATAAGTCGAGTTATGCTGCTTGCGTTCGCTGACCAACCGTTAAGAATTCAATCTCTCGAAGACAGAAATTTCAATCTTCTACAAGACAACACTAATGGAAATAATTGAACCATGATACTATTTATCTTAAGTCAAAAATAACCTTGAATTGCAAAATAATTTACACAAACTAAGTGACAAAAAAAAAAATCAAAGACGAACAAAACAACGAAAAAAAAAAAAATTCCAAAAAATACAGAAAACAAACTGAAAAATGGACTGAATCCCCTTTGACTTACCACAAGCAGCTAAAACTGTAAAGTTGATTTAATTAAATTTCTGAAGACAAAAATAGAAATTGAACCGTTTTTTACAGAATAAGTCGAGTTATGCTGCTTGCGTTCGCTGACCAACCATTAAGAATTCAATCTCTCGAAGACAGAAATTTCAATCTTCTACAAGACAACACTAATGGAAATAATTGAACCATGATACTATTTATCTTAAGTCAAAAATAACCTTGAATTGCAAAATAATTTACACAAACTAAGTGACAAAAAAAAAAATCAAAGACGAACAAAACAACGAAAAAAAAAAAATTCCAAAAAATACAGAAAAACAAACTGAAAAATGGACTGAATCCCCTTTGACTTACCACAAGCAGCTAACACTGTAAAGTTGATTTAATTAAATTTCTGAAGACAAAAATAGAAATTAAACCGTTTTTTACAGAATAAGTCGAGTTATGCTGCTTGTGTTCGCTGACCAACCGTTAAAAATTCAATCTCTCGAAGACAGAAATTTCAATCTTCTACAAGACAACACTAATGGAAATAATTGAACCATGATACTATTTATCTTAAGTCAAAAATAACCTTGAATTGCAAAATAATTTACACAAACTAAGTGACAAAAAAAAAATCAAAGACGAACAAAACAACGAAAAAAAAAAAAATTCCAAAAAATACAGAAAAACAAACTGAAAAATGGACTGAATCCACTTTGACTTACCACAAGCAGCTAACACTGTAAAGTTGATTTAATTAAATTTCTGAAGACAAAAATAGAAATTAAACCGTTTTTTACAGAATAAGTCGAGTTATGCTGCTTGCGTTCGCTGACCAACCGTTAAGAATTCAATCTCACGAAGACAAAAATTTAAATCTTCTACAAGACAACATTAATGGAAATACTTGAACCATGATACTATTTATCTGAAGTCAAAAATAACCTTGAATTGCAAAATAATTTACACAAACTAAGTGACAAAAAAAAAAATCAAAGACGAACAAAACAACGAAAAAAAAAAATTCCAAAAAATACAGAAAAACAAACTGAAAAATGGACTGAATCCCCTTTGACTTACCACAAGCAGCTAAAACTGTAAAGTTGATTTAATTAAATTTCTGAAGACAAAAATAGAAATTGAACCGTTTTTTACAGAATAAGTCGAGTTATGCTGCTTGCGTTCGCTGACCAACCGTTAAGAATTCAATCTCTCGAAGACAGAAATTTCAATCTTCTACAAGACAACACTAATGGAAATAATTGAACCATGATACTATTTATCTTAAGTCAAAAATAACCTTGAATTGCAAAATAATTTACAAAAACTAAGTGACAAAAAAAAAAATCAAAGACGAACAAAACAACGAAAAAAAAAAAATTCCAAAAAATACAGAAAAACAAACTGAAAAATGGACTGAATCCCCTTTGACTTAACACAAGCAGCTAACACTGTAAAGTTGATTTAATTAAATTTCTGAAGACAAAAATAGAAATTAAACCGTTTTTTACAGAATAAGTCGAGTTATGCTGCTTGCGTTCGCTGACCAAACCGTTAAGAATTCAATCTCTCGAAGACAGAAATTTCAATCTTCTACAAGACAACACTAATGGAAATAATTGAACCATGATACTATTTATCTTAAGTCAAAAATAACCTTGAATTGCAAAATAATTTACACAAACTAAGTGACAAAAAAAAAATCAAAGACGAACAAAACAACGAAAAAAAAAAAAATTCCAAAAAATACAGAAAAACAAACTGAAAAATGGACTGAATCCCCGTTGACTTACCACAAGCAGCTAACACTGTAAAGTTGATTTAATTAAATTTCTGAAGACAAAAATAGAAATTAAACCGTTTTTTACACAATAAGTCGAGTTATGCTGCTTGTGTTCGCTGACCAACCGTTAAGAATTCAATCTCTCGAAGACAGAAATATCAATCTTCTACAAGACAACACTAATGGAAATAATTGAACCATGATACTATTTATCTTAAGTCAAAAATAACCTTGAATTGCAAAATAATTTACACAAACTAAGTGACAAAAAAAAAAATCAAACACGATCAAAACAACAAATAAAACAACGAAAAAAAAAATTCCAAAAAATACAGGAAAACAAACTGAAAAATAAACTGAATCCCCGTTGACTTACCACAAGCAGCTAACACTGTAAAGTTGATTTAATTAAATTTCTGAAGACAAAAATAGAAATTAAACCGTTTTTTACAGAATAAGTCGAGTTATGCTGCTTGCGTTCGCTGACCAACCGTTAAGAATTCAATCGCACGAAGACAAAAATTTAAATCTTCTACAAGACAACATTAATGGAAATAATTGAACCATGATACTATTTATCTTAAGTCAAAAATTACCTTGAATTGCAAAATAATTTACACAAACTAAGTGACAAAAAAAAAATCAAAGACGAACAAAACAACGAAGAAAAAAAAATTCCAAAAAATACAGAACATCAAACTGAAAAATGGACTGAATCCCCTTTGACTTACCACAAGCAGCTAACACTGTAAAGTTGATTTAATTAAATTTCTGAAGACAAAAATAGAAATTAAACCGTTTTTTACACAATAAGTCGAGTTATGCTGCTTGTGTTCGCTGACCAACCGTTAAGAATTCAATCTCTCGAAGACAGAAATATCAATCTTCTACAAGACAACACTAACGGAAATAATTGAACCATGATACTATTTATCTTAAGTCAAAAATAACCTTGAATTGCAAAATAATTTACACAAACTAAGTGACAAAAAAAAAATCAAAGACGAACAAAACAACAAATAAAACAACGAAAAAAAAAAATTCCAAAAAATACAGGAAAACAAACTGAAGAATGGACTGAATCCCCGTTGACTTACCACAAGCAGCTAACACTGTAAAGTTGATTTAATTAAATTTCTGAAGACAAAAATAGAAATTAAACCGTTTTTTACAGAATAAGTCGAGTTATGCTGCTTGTGTTCGCTGACCAACCAGTTAAGAATTCAATCTCTCGAAGACAGAAATATCAATCTTCTACAAGACAACACTAATGGAAATAATTGAACCATGATACTATTTATCTTAAGTCAAAAATAACCTTGAATTGCAAAATAATTTACACAAACTAAGTGACAAAAAAAAAAATCAAACACTATCAAAACAACAAATAAAACAACGAAAAAAAAAAATTCCAAAAAATACAGGAAAACAAACTGAAAAATGGACTGAATCCCCGTTGACTTACCACAAGCAGCTAACACTGTAAAGTTGATTTAATTAAATTTCTGAAGACAAAAATAGAAATTAAACCGTTTTTTACAGAATAAGTTGAGTTATGCTGCTTGCGTTCGCTGACCAACTGTTAAGAATTCAATCTCTCGAAGACAGAAATTTAAATCTTCTACAAGACAACACTAATGGAAATAATTGAACCATGATACTATTTATCTTAAGTCAAAAATAACCTTGAATTGCAAAATAATTTACACAAACTAAGTGACAAAAAAAAAATCAAAGACGAACAAAACAACGAAAAAAAAAAAATTCCAAAAAATACAGAAAAACAAACTGAAAAATGGACTGAATCCCCGTTGACTTACCACAAGCAGCTAACACTGTAAAGTTGATTTAATTAAATTTCTGAAGACAAAAATAGAAATTAAACCGTTTTTTACAGAATAAGTCGAGTTATGCTGCTTGCGTTCGCTGACCAACCGTTAAGAATTCAATCGCACGAAGACAAAAATTTAAATCTTCTACAAGACAACATTAATGGAAATAATTGAACCATGATACTATTTATCTTAAGTCAAAAATTACCTTGAATTGCAAAATAATTTACACAAACTAAGTGACAAAAAAAAAAATCAAAGACGAACAAAACAACGAAAAAAAAAAAAATTCCAAAAAATACAGAAAAACAAACTGAAAAATGGACTGAATCCCCGTTGACTTACCACAAGCAGCTAACACTGTAAAGTTGATTTAATTAAATTTCTGAAGACAAAAATAGAAATTAAACCGTTTTTTACAGAATAAGTCGAGTTATGCTGCTTGCGTTCGCTGACCAACCGTTAAGAATTCAATCTCTCGAAGACAGAAATTTCAATCTTCTACAAGACAACGCTAATGGAAATAATTGAACCATGATACTATTTATCTTAAGTCAAAAATAACCTTGAATTGCAAAATCATTTACACAAACTAAGTGACAAAAAAAAAAATCAAAGACGAACAAACCAACGAAAAAAAAAAAAAATTCCAAAAAATACAGAAAAACAAACTGAAAAATGGACTGAATCCCCGTTGACTTACCACAAGCAGCTAACACTGTAACGTTGATTTAATTAAATTTCTGAAGACAAAAATAGAAATTAAACCGTTTTGTACAGAATAAGTCGAGTTATGCTGCTTGCGTTCGCTGACCAACCGTTAAGAATTCAATCTCTCGAAGACAAAAATTTAAATCTTCTACAAGACAACATTAATGGAAATAATTGAACCATGATACTATTTATCTTAAGTCAAAAATAACCTTGAATTGCAAAATAATTTACACAAACTAAGTGACAAAAAAAAAATCAAAGACGAACAAAAAAACAAAAATATATAAAAGCATAGCTTGTTGTGGGTATTTTCATCCCATAGTTGTTGCCATTTTTATATCATTAATTTCTTGATTTTATGTCTTAGGTCAGTATATGGGATTTTGGTGTTTTGGCTGGATGCCATGTTAAGTGCTGCTTTTGCTAATTAATCAACTTTCTCATTTCCCTGAATTCCAATATGACTTGGGATCCAGCAAAATATCACCCTTTTATGTTTAAAAGTTTGACAATTAAATGGTTAACTAGTTTTGTACTTTTTATAGATTGTAGGACAGATGGAGTCAGTATGAATGATGAACTTTTTTAAGTTGCTTGTGCAAACCATCTTAAGTGCTAATTTTATTGCATAGATTTCTGCAGTAAATATGCAGGCTTCCTTTGGAAGGCATTTTTTCATCATTTTCTATTGCTGTCTTTGGCACCATCTGTGTAAATGTGTGAGTTTGTGTATTTTTCCTGAATATTGAATATTTTTGTTAGTAGGTTAATTCATGTGTTTTATTTTTAAGAAGCTTGTTTAAATCAAGAATAATCACAGGCTCCTTAAGTAGCCAAAGTGGTAAGTTTAATTGAACAAAATTGTAGTTGTGTAACTTGAGAATGCAGAATAGTCCTTTCCAAATCAAAGTGTATATTAGTAATTTGAAATGCAATTGCAGCATGTCCAAAGAGAGCAAGGGTAGGTAATCTAACGCACAAGAAAGAAATAACCTCCCTGAATTCTTCTCATCAGTCATATTTATAATTCCTCAACTCTCATGGTAGCTGTGAATTTGCGGAACTTCATCTTCATAAAAGCAATATGGCTTCCCAATGAGATGCTTTTGCATGGGGATATCAATGAGGTAAGGTTTTTTTTTTCAAACTACGCACCCCCCCAATCTAGTGATCACATAGTCATCCATCCATCTGGACAGGTGGCGTTCTCTTTGCAATCTCCACAGTCTTTGTGGCTAAGCCTCTGGAGAACTTCTCCCAGTGTCGCCATCACTCTCTGAATCTTCCTGAATTACTCTAAGGTCAAGAATATGTCTCGGCATGCCATCCAACTCAACATTGTTGCCTGACTGCACCCCAGTAACTGTTCTTCTTGTTCATTTTGTCATTCAGCGGGCTCCAGCTGGCTTGACCCAAACTTCCTCTCCAATCCGTATAGATTCAGGACTGTCAGTATGTGTTGAGCATGTTTTAACTTTAGGATGTCTCCATTGATAATTGTAAATTGCTTTGCAGCACAGTGTCTTCATGTTGGCCAGATTTAGGTGATAGAGAGCAGAAACATTACACTCAATTTTAAGTTAAATTCTTCAATCATTTACTTCAGAATCTTCAAACGTCGCATGATAAGTAGCTCAGCCGCTCCTTTTGTACGGATCCTTTTTTCATCCATTGTCATAAGACTGATTCAACTGCGGACAGTAACTGAATCAGTTCTGATCTCGATTTCTTTTAAACGTGAGGTTTACACCCTCTATCGCAGCATCCCATTCAGCAACGTTGATGTAGTTGTAGTCACTTTTTTTTCCTAACTATGCCGCATCTTCGACTATCACACCATTGATTTCAATATATACACCAGTGGCCATACAATACCCTTTTCCAATTTGGGAACATGCCATCTCCCTTGAACTGGATCATGGTGTTGAACTTCTTCCACAACGTCGCATATCACACCGGATGTTTCACTATCTTTCCAATCAATGTCGTCTGCTCTTCTCTTCAAATAATTGCAGGCAATTCTAAGCCATCCAGCTATTTAGTAAGGCCCACCATTTTTCCGCAGACAGGTCATTCCCTCTCCCAAATACCAAATTTCCTGCCTTATCCATGTGAAGCTTAAGACCCAATGCTGCTCCTCCTCCTTCTAATGATTCTGGGGGCTTTGCTGTTAAGCCAAAGTTGTTGAGATGTTTTACAAGGTCTGCCGATGGTACCACAGTTTCATCCAGCAGTATATCGTCAATATACGATTCCGTGTTTTTTCTAATGTGTTCGTCCTCTTGTAGCACAGTTTTTAAGATTGTTTTACATAACTTTCAGGGCTACATTTAATCCAAACCCCAACCTAATTAAACAATAGGTCTGCCCTTCATACCGAACTAACTGATACTTCCACAGATGCTTTGTGACATTTATCTGTAAATATGCTGACTTTAAAATCGACAATCTTGGATGCTGTTGTCATTTGCCTCCACTTCCTCATTGATTCCCCACCAGAATGACACAATATATTTATTTAGTTCTCAGTAATAGCCTGATCTGGTTTTTTGTGGTTTGTTCCACTGCCATTAAGGGTAGCACTCCTGTCTGAACATCCTGGTCCCACGGAGTTAAGATTCCTTCCTGAATCCACCGTTTAACTCTACCTTCTTCTCCTTACTCAGTTTAGCATGATAGTAATTAAAGTTGTTTTTTTAATATCGAGGTCTCTGAAATCCATTTCCATCCCACAGTCCACTTGTCTCCATCAATTCTTGCATCAAAGTCCTTATCAATCACTTCACATTGAATTTTTTTTCTACTCTTGCTGTTTGGTTGTATATTCATAGCACAATCTCCTCCTCTGAACTCCACGTTACCATTTTTGTAGACAGTAACCCCTCCAAGCAGGTGGATAATGTCCATGTCCACAATGACGTCAACTTTCAATAACTGTCCACATACCTCCAACGTTACTGTGCTGATCTGATTGGATTAATCTTGTGGTGCATCCAGTATCAATCAGGGCCCTTGCTCTCCTGCCTTCTGTCAATGTTTCTATTGTTGGTAGTGTGCTGGTTTGGCACACCGTTTTCCCCTGTGGGCAGTGGTTTACATAATGCCCCGGCTCACCACATCCATAGCAGGTTACCTTGATTTGTTCCCTACAGTCTCTCAAGAAATGAGGACCTTTGCATCTGTAATATTTGCCACTAAATGGTCTTGGTTATGGTCTTCCATCACATTTTTTCAGTTTTTGTTATGCAACTGCTACCATTTCAGGTTTGCGTGTGACTGTAAGCACCCTGGCAGTTGTAATTATTTCACAACTGCTCTAGTGGCACCGAAATATTTCCCGGGAACCCATTAACAAATGTGAGCTTCACAATCTGCTCTCGACCACTTCTTTCAAATCCTGCTAATTCCGCCAGTTGTTGTATTTTTGTTGCATATACATCTACAGCTTCGCTGGTTCACCGCATCTTCACTAACTTTGCATACACAGTAAACATTCCATCAGCAAAGGATGATTTCAACTTAGCCTCTATTTTCCTTGCATCCTGTTGATCCTCTTCAGTCAACTGGAGATATAGGGCCAGGATGTCTCCCTCTAAAAATAAGGACATAAAGCTTGTGATCTCCATTTCGTCGGTGCTTATAACAAATATATAGATAGCGGCCGAAATAGCTTGTAGTTGTCTAACTTGAGAATGCAAAATAGTCCTTTCAAAATCAAAGTGTATATTAGTAATTTGAAACGCAATTGCAGCACGAGTTTGTCCAAAGAGAGTATGGGTAGGTAATCTAACACACAAGAAAAAAATAACCTCCCTGAGTTCTTCTCATCAGTCATATTTATAATTCCCAACTCTAGTGGTAGCCGTGAATTTGCAGAACTTCGTCTTCCCAATGAGATTCTTTTGCACGCGGACGTCCATAAGGTAAGTTTTTTTTTTTCAAACTACATGGATATTTTTGATTGAAATATCTACATCTTCCACTATGGGTTTCATACAGAGGTCAAAATGTTTTATGGACTTTTCTTTTTGATGAAATAGTATTTGGTGTTTGGAGTTGAAAATGCAGTTATAAGCTGGACTGGTTAATTGTGATTTGAATTTATTGTAGCATTGCAGACGTAATTTTTGGAATCTAAATTTTAGTGGAGGTTCATAGGATTCAGAATAAAGGCTCTCTACTGGGGATGTGCCAAATGCACCTAAGACAAGTCTTAACCCTTCATAATAGACTGTATTTAATATTTTCAGGTAGGATTTTCTGGTAGCCCCATATATGTAACAACCATAATCAAGTTTTGATTGGATTAATGTTCTATATAGTTTGAATAGGGTTTGCCGATCTGCACCCCAATCTTTGTGGGCTATTACACAAAGTAGTTTTAGGGTTTTGTTGCATTTCTCTTTCAGATATTGTATATGTGGAATGAAAGTTTTTTGTTAAAAATGACTCCCAGGAATTGATACTGGTCAACTACCAGAATTTCAATCCTGTCTAGCTTCAGTGTTGGGTTGTTATGCTTTTTCCTTATTTGACAAAAATGCATGCATTGTGTTTTTATTTTAGGGATCTTGAAGCCATTTATGGAAGCCCATTTGTTTATTTTGTTGATACTCTGCTGTATGCATATATCTGGATGGGGAGGTGATACAGAAGTCATCAACATACAAATAGTTAACTCCAGGATTCAGGCAATTGATAACACTATTAATTTTGATGTTGAAGAGGGTTACCGACAGTATATTCCCCTGAGGGACACCCTTTTCTTGATTTTGAATGTCCAACAGGGTTAAACCAATTCGTACTTGGAATTTCCTACCTGAAAGAAAAGATTTTTATGAAGTTTGGTAGTCTGCCTTTCAATCACATCTCATGTAGTTTTTTTTATGATCCCACACCTCTATTTACCATATGTTCCATAGTTTTGCACAGACAACTGGACGATTATTTGTTGGATAGAGATTGATTTTCCCAGATGTAATTAAATGTATTTAATAGGTAGTCTAGTGATATTGGAGGTAGTTGCTTAAGAAATTCGTAGTGGATTTTTATTATAATCTGTGATCAAGTAATATTAACAAGCACAAAATGCACATTGTGAAATTTTTTAAAAAATGTAAATTATTTTGCATTTTTATATAGATGCATCAATAAGTTCATAAGCTTTTATGTTGAAAATACCATAAGTAAAACATGTGAGTAATGAGGAAGTTTTAAGGGGATAGAAACAAGGAAAAAGTTTGGAGAATATAACACTCACAAGACATAGATGGCAAGAAAAACAGGGTGAAATGGCAAGTAACCTACTTAATGAGTTTGAGTGAATGGTTTATTTTTAATCCTTATCAATACATTGTGAGTTATTTAGGATGACATAAAAAAGACAACAAAAGATGGTAAAGAAACAAATGTTACATAGAGCAACAAAAGAAAGGACATTGTGCTATGATCACTCATGGCACATAAAAGACAATGCCATAAATGATATTCAATTTTTCAATACACAGTTGATATTAAAGTAAATTCAAGTCCACATTTTAACATTTTTATAAATTTTGCAAAATGTAATCCATAAAAATGTTACAAAATAAAAATTATGCAAAAGAAGTACAAAATTATACTTGTTGTCACAAGTGGTGGTGTTGTTGCCTGAGATTCCGCGGTAGTTGGGGTATGTGTAGTTGTTGTTGCTGAAAAAAGAAAAAGAAAAAAAATACATATTTCCATACAAATATTGATACTTGATTGTTTTCAAAATGTATTGAGATTAAATATAAATTCTTCTTAAAAAAACTATTCCACTTATTGTATTTGATGTCATATACAATGTTTTTCATAAGAACAACCTATATCTCTTGGGTTTTACAAGTTGTGGTATCTGATAGGTCGGTGTTTCTTGAATATTTTTGACTGAAACCCTGAACACACTATTTTCCAGGAAAAAATTTCAATGTTTATTCATTGAATTTTATCATATAAATTTTACTTTAATAAGAAATATCAAGATTTATTGAATTATGTTAATTGCAGGAAATTAAATTCATGTAAATGACTAACACACATTATATATATATATATACACACACACACACACACACCGATGATTTTGCTCTGAAGAAAGGTTGGTCAAAAGCCATCTAGGTATCCCATTTTATCAATAAAACATAATCCTGCTTTTTTTCTTTTTAAATGTATTGTATCCTTGTATGGTAGTAACTATTTGTTCAAATATATATATATATATATATATATATATATATATATATCACATTAATTCAAAACAGCAATAATAGAAGTAACAAAGAAACAATACTGTGATTGTGTTGTGTTTTATCTGCATCATCATAAATGTTTCAGGTATGAAAAGACTGGAACATATCCAGTGTTTACAGGTATTTATTGATACTTCATTACTTCCAACTATTTTCCTATTCAAAAGTTTCAATTGTGCTTTGGGTTCCAAAAGTTTATGTAAATATATTTACACTATTTGATTGTTAACATTTATTTTCTTTTTTTTTTTTTCATGGCTTTCAGGTATATCCTAGCAAACCTCATTTGGGTCATGAACATGAGTTTGAGAACCACAGTGATAGCCTAACATTGACTCAGGTGACATAAACTATCTATCATAACCCTATCATACTGCAATATAAATGGTGGTGTTCTATCAAATACTTAACATCATTTCCTTTTAATCATAATAATAAGCATATTATTTATCAAAGCCTTGACAGAAAGTGTTTATGTTGAAAAGCCTTCTCACTTCAGGTAGTACTTACCTATCTTATTTTTAATACTTTTATTGTACATGTTATTTTGTTAAAGAATAAATTAATTTTTTTCTCTTGCATTTTTAAAATATGAAAAATTATTCAATAATTTCAACTGCAACTGAAAAATATTTCATATGACTGACTAGTCAATATTTTCTTTGTTTTTTAAAACATTCTCAGTTGAATAAATTTCAATAGAAACAATAAAATTATCTTAAAAATAGCATTTTTTTTGCTCATAAACTAGAACATCAATATTTTGGGCTTGATGACCTTCAATTTTAGTGTTTATTAATCTAGTTTTATGTAACAGATTTTATTCAATTTTACTTTAATAATAAATAAATCTCAATATTTCTTCACAGCCTGTCAATCATCCAAAACAGCAATACCAGGAGTGAGTAAGAAATGATACTGTGATTGTGTCAGGTTCCAGCTGTCTTAAGATACAAGTGTTGGATTTGAAAAGAGTAGAATATGTTTTCATACATTATATTTTAAATTTTTTATGTAAATATATTTGCACTGTTTTTTATTGTTAGACATCTTATAACCACCTTATTTACATCATAACTATTGATTTAGAAACCATTTTTTTTTTTACAATAAAAAAACAATACTTAATTTTTCCAAAATACGAAAACAATGTGCAAAACCTTTCTAACCTGCAAGAGTCATAGTTAAAACTCTTGTAGTAGCAGGCAGTGTTGTTGGATCTCAGTGTCACACCTTCTGTCTTCCAATAGAACAAGTACTTAAATTTTTGTACTTGCTTGATTTTAGTATCATCAACCTTTAATTGGCATTTTGGGTTTCTCTGTTTGCTGATGAGCATACATTCAGTTTTCTTGTAGTTTATTTGTAGTATTTTCTTCATCTACCTTTTTTAGAAGGCCTTGTAGTTTTCATTCCGTGTCAGCTATCAACACTGTATCATCTGCGTATCTTGTGTTGTTCAGATTGTGACCATCAATGACGAATCCTGACATAACTTCTAGGGTCGTCAGAATAGTCTCGCTGTACAAGTTGAAAAGATCCAGTGAAAAGACACATCCTTGTCTTACGCCCCTTTCTATCTTTGTATATCTGCTGAATTCATTTCCTGTCCCTATGCAGGCAGTTGAACGCCTTGGCATAGTCTACAAAACACAGGTAAACTTCCTTTTTCTTTTGTATTGTCCTTTCTAATAGCATCCTAAGCATAAATATTGCATTCCTTGCCAAAAGTGCACTGTTCTTGTCCTATTTCCAGTGTGATTCTGCTCTTTACTTAGCCATTTTATTTTACAGTCAGCACTGACACTTCAAGTGTCCAATGTGATGAATGCAAATTATGTCTACAGAACAAATATGAGTCTATGGTTTGCTTAGAAACAATTTTTATTGTGTGATATTTTAATAAATGAATATTTGTAATTGTCTTATTTTTTTTTACAGCCTATCAACCTTTTGTAGGTCATTTAAAACCAAAACACATCTTTGCATTGTAAGAATAATTTTATTAAGAAATCCATACCCTTCTGAAGGATGTTTGCATATAAATAATTCTAACGAACCCAACTGGAATTTAAACTCAGCTGTGATCACCTGCACATCCAAGATTACAGCACCTGGTATTCTCAAGCAGTTACCCATCTAGGTTCTGACCAATTTCTATGTTGCTTAGCTTTGATGATTGGACAAGAACTGATGTTTCAAAGTAATATGGATGTAAGACTAATAACTGAACCATATAAATATTTGTAAGTATGAAAAGTGGATGAAATTTTTGTCAGAAAGAAACCATTTGAAATTATGGAGGGAAAAGCATCCATTTTTTTGTATTACTGTAACTGTTTTTGCTCCAAATTTTTAAATATACTTGCAAATATTCTAAAAACGTAGCTAACAAGTTTTTTTAAATTTTTGCTTCCATCTTTTTTCCATGCTATTTGTTCCCTTTTGAGTAATGTATGGAATATATATATATATATATATATATATATTGTGGAATTACATTCCTACATTCTACTTTTAAATCTATTAAAAGTGGGCCACAGCTAAGTATTCTCAGTTTGTGCTAAACCCATTAAAATTGGCTCCAGAGTTGAGTTACAAAAGAACACTTTCTGATTGGATAGTGAATATCAAATCATATTTTCATTCATTTTTAACCCTGCATGTGCATGTACATCCTTAGTAGATAATTTGTGCCAACTGATTTGGAGTCTCCCACATGATCAAGAAAACTCATAGATATGAAACTTAAATTCAGTTTATTCAGTGGGTTCTTCTTATAATCAACTCGTCACACGAACCTAAGAAACTCAACTTACTGGCTAAAAGTTAATTTTTATTTACATCAGACAGCTTGTTAAATTCACTTACTTTTTGACATCAACTAATCAAGTGATGAATTCAAACAGGACAAGATTCTTAAACTCACTCAAAATCATTAACTACATTGAGGAAAAGACCACAAATACAGTCAAAGTGAGACAACTTGCAAACAATTTTTCCACAAACTGTTTAATTTCTTAGCAAACATAAATACCTTTTCAAATTAATTGCTATTTACGCTCAATTTCTAAACACCAGATCTCTAACATTTTCAGTTATATCTTAGGACACATAACACAGACCTCTAAAGTGTTATAAACAATTTTACTATACCATTTTGTACTCGTTCGTTGTCTTTGGTGCATTAGAGTTAGTAAAAATAGTAGAGGGATAGTTTTAGTGTATTGCCACCACTACAGTATGAGTTGAATATACAGATCAAAATCTGACAGGATAAATAGAATAAGTAAAGAACAGGTAGGAAAAAAGTGTCTTTAATCTAACATGTTTTACTTTAACAAGCTTCTTCAGAGATTTTTTAAAGACAAATGATTTTAATTTTTTTTTAAATCCACACAAACTGTATGTTGATTGAGGTTCGATTTCATTTGTTAGATACATGTCACTTGTAATAAAGCAATAGATAAATATTTTAAATGTAGAGGAAAACTTATCTCTGTTTAAGTGTGTAATAAAAAAAAAAACAATAGATGTTTATTTTGAATGCATGTGTCAAGCATATTTAAACTGTAGACAAATTAAGTTTGTTTATATGTTGGTAACATTAGTATATGTGTGAATGACAAAAATAAATACATTTCCATTCAAAATTGTAGCAAAATAATGTATACAAGTGTCAAACGATGACATGATTTTTTTAAAAAATAAAATGAATCCTGTATGAATGTGTGTGTTTATGAGTCAGTAAAGTTAGTATGTATGTGAATGATAAAATAAAATACATTTCTGTTTAAAATTCTAGTGAAATAATGTACACATGTATTAAGCAAACTTTTATAAATAAATAATTTTTGAAAATAAGTTGTGAGCAGTTAGAATCTTTCAATGAAATTATATGTATTAAGATACTAAATATCTATGTATTAAAATTATTACAATATCATAATTAAGTAATATATAGAAGTATTAAAACATGCACATAAAATTATAATAGTGATATATAAAGTAACATATTACAGTTAAGCAATGTAAATAACATACAATAACATATAATAAATGGGAATAAAATATAGTAATATTACTACTACTAATAATAATCATGATAATAAAAATAAACTAATATATAATAATAATAGAGAGAAAAAATAATAATAGGGAATAACAGGGATTTAATAATTTTTCGTGCTATGCCACATATTAAACATTCTTGCTTATAAAGCTAAATGTATTTCGAACATTGGACAATTTATCTTTAATTGACCAAAGAGACCTAATGTTCATATGCATATACAGATATATAAACACATGATAAAACTCCTAGTCAGTACCTGGTATAAATCTGATAAAAATACTGGAATTATTTAGATATTAGTGTTTAATTTAAAGTTAGTGATGCTTGTATATGAGAAAAACTACCTGATGTAATAGAGAATGTAGATGTTGTGGTATATACAGTGGGACTTGTAAATAAAGATTTGTTCATTATTGAAGGAAATGACATAGCTGATGTTATTGGCAATAAGGGAAGTGTCATAATATTGTAAATGGCATTGTGGTTGAATTTGTTAGAAATTGTGTGGTTGTTGACAATTGGGTAGTGGTAGATGTTGGCAGGTGCTGTGATTAAAGCAATTGGAAATTGTGTGGTTGATGGTGTGATTGTAGTTAAAAATTTAGTGGTTGTTGGCACTGTTACAAACTGAGTGGTTCTTAGAATTTGTGTGATTGGTGTGGTAATTGGCGTTAAATGTTGAGTGGTAGACATTTTTGAATAGTAAGGAGCAGTTGTCAGTAATGGAAGCATTGGGAATTGTGTGGTTGGTGTGGTGATTGTATTTGTTAAAAAGAGAATGGTTGTGGGCACTTGTGTTGTAGTAGTTGAAAACTGTGATTGACAATTGAGTTGATAGTAGTTTCATAGATAAAATTGTCAGATGTGTGGTTGGCATTTTTAAAAGGTGAGTTGTTGGCTGTTGCGTGGTTAGTGTTGCTGACAGTTTTGAATTGAGAATCATAGTTGGAAATGTTGGATATTGAGTGGTTGTCAGTTTTATAATGAGAGTTGTAGTTGAAGCCATTGGAAATTGTGTGACTATTGGTAGTTTTGTGCTCAGTATTGTCAGACATTTGGTGTTTGGTAGTGAAAAGAATGTGGTTGTTGACAGTAAAGTGCTTAGAGTTGTTCGAAATTGTGTTTTTGATAGCGGTTGTGTGGCCATGGTTGTCAGAATTTGTATAGTAGTGTTTGTTTGGAGCTGTAGCGAGGGGTGGAAAATTTGTTTGCATTGTTTTTGATTGTTGAGAAGTTGTTGGTATATAAGGGGTTGATGGCAGTTTTGTGGAGAACATTAATGAAGGTTGTGCAGTTAGTCTTACAGTAGGGGTTGTTTGAAATTGTGTGGTTGTTGATGGTACTCATGTTGCTGACATTAGAATGGGTGTTGATAGTTGTCAAGCATATGTCATTAAAAATTAATTGGTTATTGGCAGTTTTGTGGTTGGTGATGTTAAAGTTGTTGGAAATTGTTTAAATGTTGACAGTTTTTGTTACGGCCAGGAAGAAAGATAGGAAAAGAAGAAGGTAGGTTGAACCGGTGTATTGGAATAACAGAACATCTATACAAAATAATAGTGTTATTAGTCAGCAGATAGAAGTGTCTGTCTAAACTGTCAAATTACACTGCGTCTCGACTGCTTCTCTAGGAAGTCTCACAGGTTAGTATTTCTGAAGGAGGAAGAGTTCATTCAAATTGTTATGGTCCGAGTTGTTAGCAGTTGTGTACTTTGAATTAATAAAAAAAAATGAGTGATTGGTGTTTTTGAAAATAGTGGAGAGTTGTTAACAGCTTTGTGGTTAGTGTTATGGCTGGAGTGATTGGAAATAGTTTTTGTTAGCAACTGCATGTCCAAAGTTGTTGGAATCTTTGTGATCAACGTTTTGGGCAGATGTGTAGTTGGTGTTTTTGTTACAAGTTGTGTAGTTGGTGTCATTGTTATTTAAGTGATTATGGTTGTTGGTAGTTGGGAAACCCTAATCTTTATTGTAGGTGTAACACAACCCTTGGCTGTGTTCAGTCAACCTTCCTGACCTTTAGCCAGTTCTGCCCACACTATGTTCTTGATCTCAGATTAGCCAAAGCAGTGGCTGGTCAAGTAATGAAACCAGATCCAAGACCACAACAACATATTGTAGATATCTAGTGAATAATTACAAGAATTCAAGCAAGTCAAAATAAATGATAAAAAGAAATATCACTTGGCTAGTATTTCAGTAGCACAACAATATTCGTGTTGTATTGTTTCTACAGGATGATTGTTTATTGAACTCCCATTTTGTTGAATTTGCAATATCTCTCTCCAATTGTCTTCCTCTTATTTCTGGCAGCAGGTGAATTTTCAAGCCAACCGTATTTCAAACCTCCTCCTCTCAACCTGTCAAGACCCAGGCACCGACTGGCTCATTTTGCATTCTAATTGTTAAATAAGCCACCCCAACCGAGGTGGGGAAGAAGGATGTAAGTTTTCCATTTCCCTCATTGTATAACTCTTACCAGCTCTAAATGAAAACAATTAGATTCAACCACTTTGACTTCCAATAGAAGGGAAGAAAAACACACTCCCTGGATTTGTCTGCCTGCTCTTATCAACTGTCCTGGTAATTCAGTATGCAGGAAATTATCAAGGCTACATTTCAACCTAGAATCACACATCGTCAAAACCCATTAACATGTTATCTATAGAATCACTTTTGATAAATTCACTTAAAAATAAGTAGGAGTTATTGATAATTTTATTGTTGATGTCAGCATTTGTGCAGATTGTTTTGTTTTTGAAATTTATGTCTTTGTTAGCATTAGGGTATTTGTTGGAACTTGTTTGATTGATTTTGTAGTTAATGTTTGTGAAGTTGATGCTGTGGTTTGAGTATATGTTGGAAGTAATGTGAAAGATGGTGTTGACAATTCTATGTTTAATATTATGGCTGGCATTTGTGTTGTAGCTGACACTAATAGTTGAGTATTTGGTGAATGTTGTGTGGTTGATGCTGTAGTCAAATATTCTTACATTGATGTTGGTGTTTGAGTACTTGTTGCTGAAAGTTGGACTATAGTCGTCAGCATTTCAATACTTGCGGGTATTTGTGTAGTGGACGTGATTGGCACTTGAGAACTTGTGGGCAGTTTTATAGTAGATGTTATTGGTAATTGTTGTCATTGTCATTTGTGCAAATGATGATGATGCTGCTGGTGTTGGTTTTGTGGTTAATGTTATTGTTTGTAGTTGTGCAGATGCAGCTGCTAAAATCTGTGGTTAAAACTGTTGTTTACAATTGTGTGGTAGGTATCATGGGAAATTCAGTAGAGATAACTGTCATTGGGGATTGTGAGATTGATGCTTTTACTGGGTGTTGTGTAGGTGTTCCTGCATAGCTGATGTTGATTGTAAGTGCCTGATTCCTGTAAGTATTTGTGAGATTACTGCTACCATTTGTGAAGCTGCTTTTGACATTTGTAGTTGATGCAACTGGCTGTTACTTAGATGAAAGTGATATTGGCAGTTGTGTGACTTTGTGGTAATTAGTGTTAGCAGTTTAACTGTTGTTGGAACAAAAACTGTAGTTGCTAGTACCTGTCTTATTGAGAATGATGTTTGTAGTTGCGTAGGAGATAATTTCAACATTTCAATAGTTAATGTTGGCATTATGGTGAGTGATATTAAAACCTTTCTGGTGATCATTGTTATTTTTTTTTTGTTGTTGGAGTTACTGGGATCAATATTTTAGGTGTAGTTAGCTTATGCATACTTACGGTTGAAGTTGGTATCTGTATAGTTGGTTTTATTAGCAACATTGTATCAAATGTTGTTAGAAATATTGTTGTTGGCATTTGTGTGTTTGGTGTTATTCTTTGGAATTCTGTGGCTGATGTTGAGGTTTGAAACTGGGAGTTTGATGCTATTGCAAACTGTGTTGTTGTTGAAAATTTACCAGGGTATACTTTTATTGAGAAATATGTGGATGATGTTTTTATAATCATTGTAGTTGGCAACTGTGGAGATGCTGGTGCTTCTGAAGTTAATAAGATTTTGATTATTAGTGGTGTGTTTGATATTAGAACTTGTATAACTGAGGTTCTTGTTAGCAAGTTTGTTTTTGACATCCCTAATTTTGTTGGGTTTTGTATACCTGTTGGCAATACTATTATTGGCAATTGTGTATTTAATATGGTGGGAATTTTTGCATGTTATTGATGTCCTAGAAAATGGTATAGTTGATGTTTTTGAAAATGAGGAAGTTAATTTTTTGTCAATAATGTCCAGATTTTTGTTGGAAATTGAGTTGTTGATATTTTTGTCGGAGGTATGAACGTTATTGGAAACTGTAATGTCGTCATTGAAATTAATGTTGGTAATAATGTGTTTGATATTTTAATGTATTTGATTTTTATTGGTGAACTTGATATTGTTGTTGAAAATAGGATGTTTAACTTTATTGTGAGAAATTGTATCGTAGTTAATTTTGGCAGTTGTGTGGTTGCTATTTTAGGTAAAAGTGTGCTTGATTTTGTTTTCAATTGTAAGGTTAATACTGTTGGTGAAAGTATAGCTGTTATCAATGGTGCAATGGGTGTTGCTAACCTTTTCTTAGCTTTTACTATAGAAGATTTTGGGTTAATTGTTGTTGGAATTGGTGTGCCTGTTTTAGAAAATTTTAGTTACAGGCCAAATATTCCTTTTGATTATTGGTGGTAAAGACATGTTTATGGTTTTTGAAGGTAGAAATGAACCAACGGCATTTTTAACAAAATTGTGGTTGTTATAATAGGTGGTAATGTATTGTCAATTTGAGGTTTTAATGTTTTAATTTGAGTTTTGTTTAACAGCATATCAACCTCTGTGGGTTATTTAATGCCAAAAGGTATTTTTTTTAAATTTTCAGTTATGCAAAGGTTGATTTAGTCAAATTTTAATATAAGTTTTTTGTTTTTATTCTTTCTTATTTTAGAAAACTGAAAATGTTTTCTAGTTTTGTATTCAAAAATGTTTCGCTGAGAATATTTTTTTTTCTTCAAAAATGTATACTTTTATATATATATATATATATATATATAGTTCTATAAAAGTCTATTTTTATACTTTCATAGTGTTTTGACCCCAGTTTGAAGGTTAACTATCTATTTGCCCATATCTGGGACCCTAACATGTGCTACCACTCCGGGTCAGGATGGACCTGAGAACAACAGCAATAAAGAGGTGATTCCATGCTCCTCACAACCTCCCAATCAGAGACCTTGATGCCAGATGCAGTTTACTGTCATGCCCAGTACCAAGGTTTTAATGTAGTTGATGCTAATATAGGTGTTTTTCCTGATAGAAATGGAATACTTTTGGTTGCTGGATGCAATGGTGAAGCTGAGGATATAATTAAACAATTTGGTAATTGTAGGCAGTGTTGTTGGGTCAGAGGAAAAATGTTTGATATTTTTGATTTGAAGATAGTATTTGAGTTTGTTGTTTGTAAAAATGTTTTTGTACTTGTTTGGGCTAATAATGGTGTACTTGATGCCCTATTCACCAACATCTGAGTGATTATTGGAGATAATGATTTTACCAATTTTCCTTTAGTATTCAATGGTGCTGGAGTAGTTTTTATGAAAAATACTGCTGGTGATGTTAGGGCACTTAATGAAGTTATATTAGGTGGAGTTGGGGTAATTGTTAATGACAGGGAAGGACTAGAGTGTAATGGTTTTACTGAAACATCGATTGGTATAGTTGATTTAGTATTGATAATAGCTGTTGACACTTGTATGCTACTTGATACTGCTGAAAATTTTGTAATAACATCTTTTAGTAATGTTTTAGATATTTTTGCGGGTAATGTTTTCTTACTGATTGTTGTAGGTAAAATTATTTCACTGTTTTTGGTAGTATGGTACTGCTATTTTTTTCAAAGATGTTACTATGGTTTTTAGTCTTACCAAATTGTTTCATATCGGCTTCCATGGTGGATATCATGATGCATATTACTACTGGCAATGTTCTGACTCTAGGCTTTGATACTGATTTTTCTATGTTGATTATCTTTGGTAATATGGTAATACTTTTTACTTCAACTGAATTGATTATGGTAGAGAATATTTTAGTCCTGAGCATTACAGACGTGGAAATTGTATTTACTGGTGATGATAGTGTCTTTTTCTTTTTGAAAGTTAATGTTGTGAAATTTCTCCTTGTATTATGTTATTGGTGATGGGAAGTATTATGGTATTAAAAGTTGAAGATAGCAGCGAATGGCTTTCCATTATAGATGTTTTAGATATATTTCTTTCATTAAGTGAAGAGGATCGAGAAATGCCTAGCGTTGATGGGATAAAAAACACGGAAGGCAATTTAGTGGTAGATTTGAAAACTGTGACCCTTTTAAGCTTATATATTGTTAGAACTGATGAGTTTTTGCAACTCATTCTGGTTGGAAATAAAAGGTAATTATCTCCCTTTGGTCGAGATGAAGTCATGTGACAACCAATTTGTGAAGTCACTTCATAGAGTGATCAGTCAGTTTCTAGGAGTCAAACTGAGAAGTTGCATTTTTAGCCTAGGACCCTCAGCCAGGGTTGAGTCTAAATCTGCCTCTCTCAGTAACATAGTGTATCTTACAAGCCTAAAGCAGTGTTTTCATATGTCAATATATCTATACCAGGTATAGAAACTATCTCTGACTTGTAGTCCTCAACTTTGGAAAAACCCAGAACTTACCATTTACAGAATATGTCCTTGATAAAGACATAGCAAATAAATCCAGTTTGCTTGAATCTGGAATTCTAAATACACAAGATTCTCCAGCACAGGACACTCTTTTGTGTCCTTTTCCCTGTTTGTTATATAGATATGTATTATACTTTTTCTAAAATTCTCTGAGAACAAAGAATGTTTACCATTTTTTTTCTTTCAGTTATTGTTCCATCTGTTAAATAAGGTGTCATTATACTATAGACATAATAATACCAATAATTGAATACTAAAATTAATAAAGATGTATATGAATACCGATCATCCCTGCATGTCCATTGGGGGTGGGGTACAGGAGGAGATAAACACTCCAAAATCAGCTGATCATTTGTACTTTTCTACCTGTTATTCAGTCACTTACTATTAGTTTAATTTATAAATTTTCTACTTACATAATTGTACAGAACAGTTTTATATAAACCCAAATTTATATTACTATATAATAAAAAAAATAAACTGCTGCTGCCTTTGTTAAAAGATTTGCAAACATAGGTATACAGTAGGTACCCCCACTAAAAAGAAAAAAAAAAAAACAGCATAGTATGAATAAAAATGACCCCAAACTTAATAAAAACAAACATTTTCCATCAAAATGTTTATATTATTAAGAGGAAAGATCAAAGTAATTTTTAAGAAACTTTTTAATCCCTTCTAACATGTTCAAAATTTTGGCAGAAAATTTTGTTTTGATTTGATTTAGTGGGTAGCCAAAATGTTATGAGAGTTTACAATGGAAAACACAATATTACATAACTCACATTTTTTCTGGTGACAAACACATTAATATGGAAATTCTCACAAAAAAAAAATCAAATAATTGTCAGATTTTAGTGAAACTTTCAGTACTCATTCACAAATGAATGAAATTATTATTTTTGTTTTTATATTTGATAACCCCCCACCATGTAAATCCATGAAATTTTAATAAATTTTACTTTGCTATGGTAAATGGCATTATAAATTAAATGCAGGACTCATTGGGGAATAGAAATCATCTATTTTTTTTTAAATTTGGCCTCCGTTTCCAAAAATCAGTTCCAAATAGTAAAATAAAAAAATGCAATAAAACTCCAATATTTAATTTGATAAGCTTTTAATTGCTTGAATAAATAATAAAAATTAAGGACATTATAATCTGAAAAAAGTTTTTCAATTACAATAATTTATAAAGATTCAAAAATATTTTAAAGGTACTTTAAAGATTTGTTATGGTTAGATTGTTAAGTTAATTAAAGACTGCCTATCAAAAATTGTACAGTTTAATACAAATCGTTTGGCTTTCATATTTTTTAAATAATTAAAAAATTTTTTTTGTGTATTTGAAGTTAATTTCTATGTGGGATGTGCATTGTGGTGTAGTGGATATCAGCTCAGAACGAGAAATCGGGGAGCCGAGTTCAAATTCCAGTGGAATTCACTGCATTCACTTACGCGCAAATACTCTTGGGAAAGGTATTAATCTGTCTGTTCCTTCCAGTTATGGGTTGAATAACAGGACAGATTGAGTTCTATAGCCTTGGCTGGCAACCAGTCTACCACAGAAAGCAATGGCAACCTACTGCAGGATAATCTTCTGCCCAGTCAGTCATGTCTTTTTCGAGACATGATCGCCCAAGCGTGTATCATGTATGGCACTTAACTAACTTTCTATGTGCAAATTAAAAGGTCAGAGCTTCCTTCCCTTACACAAAAAAATATTTGTACAATTTTGTCACTTGTGAACGCCATAAACTTATCTTATCTCTAATCAACAACTTGTCAACATATTTGTGGCAGACAGGTTAAAAAGTTTAACATTGTGATTAAGAAATAGTTCTTTCTTTAAATTTCACACTTAAATAAGTAATACTTGTGTAAATCAGATTAATTTAACATTAAATTTGCTAATTTTCCAAAAATAATGTATCACAGATGTATATTTTATTTTTGCAAGATTTTTAAAACTGAGAATTAACTTTTGTTTACAAATGCATTGATTGCTTAAAAATAGTCGAAAAATTAAAGATTAAAAATTGAAAATTTTTAGATTCCAATCAAAATTATTTCTGTCGGAAATACACCAGCGTATTTTGCTTACTGGAAATTATAAATTTAATCATTTAGCTTTCAATTAAAATTAAAATAAAGTTTTGAGAAAACTTTGTATTTTTAAAAATTCAATTTAACATTTAGATATAAAAAATGACAGTAAGTTTATGTGCTGTTATTAATACAGCCTTGTGCAAATTAATTGAGACAACACCTTTAGTTTCCTTCCTTTCACCATACAGTCAGTTTTAGATCCACTGGAGTAACAGAGTGTAATCAATTTCTATTTTTTCCTCAGATTAGATTGTTTGAAGTGATGTGCAGTAATATGAATCTATTTTCAGAGGTGTATGAAGAAGTTTGTTTGGCCTTGAAAAATATTGCTTCATCTGTGATTGCATCAACATTTTATCATATTGAGGCACCATTGTCACAACTGTCAATTATTATGGCCATTGTCTGTAATGAACGTTACTCAAGGAAGTGTACAAAAATTGTAACACTGCATGAACACACTGTCAAAAAACAAACTGGATCCAGCAATCCAAAATGTAAAGGAAAATATGATTGGAAGAGAAAAACAATGCCTAGAGACCATGTACACTTGATCAGGGAAAGTGTGAAAAATCCTAGGAAGACAAGTGACACTATAAAAAGAGATTTACAAGTGAAGTAAATAACAGAATTGTTTTGTTTCAATTAATTTGCACAAGGGTGTTTGTTGTTTGATTAATCACTACATGTTCTGTTTTTCCTTATGGTATAATATACTGTTTGGTATCACAAGTTGAAAGATTATATATAAAATTATATTATAATTTTTGATCTGATTCACTCTTATTTAAATTGTGAAATAAAAGCCACACTTCTAGATCTTTTGGAACTAATGTAGGTGGCTACAGGGCTCTATCCTTGAACCTACATCATTATATATATTTAGTGTATTGAGGCAGCAGATAATTTTCTAAACATATACTGTTAAATATAAGAGACAATGAATGTCTATTATGTTTAATCATGAGCCGTTCTAAACATCGTATTCTGGCTTTAATTTCAAGTGCAAATAAAGACAAAAATTCTCCAACATTTGGATAATTTTCTATTAAGTTGGTTCTAAGCTTTCGACTCACATGATAATACAATGCAATAATCCTCACTCATACAGTAAAAGAACCATCAGATATTGGAGGACATCTACATTAAATCCAAACAACCAACACTTAATAAAATCACGTTTAAATCTGGTTATAACACATTACATTGCATTTAAATATATGGTTCTGTTATCATTTCGAGCTCTCGCGCAGTGTGACATCATAGAACCGCATTACAAATTTACGAACTGCGTTTGCTATTTTTGGTAACTTATCATTGCTCAGCAAAATTTTATGTCAACGTCCGTGAAAACCTCTCTGAAGATGGCTCACGCGGTGTCTTGTATATTTAACAGTATATGTTTAGAACATTATATATATATGACATTGATATTTAAAAAAAAAATAATGAGAATAGATGACAACATTCAGGACTTTAAGAACTGTTAAGACAAGTCTGGGTGCAGAAAACTAAAAAGAACTAACAATCACTAATTGCAACTACAGTATAAGTGGTACTGGAAGGTTCTTAAAAACAAAGTATATGATTCCTCCAGTAAATAAGGATAGTTTGATGACCAAAATTATTAACCATCATACAAGCCATTACAATACACTACAAAACCTTATAATTGAACATAATAACAGGAATAGCAGACTGAATAGTACAATCATAGCACATATAAATCTGGAACTTATCGGTACTCTCTTGGAAGTATTCTTCACAGATGCTTTTCAACAATGTTAAAAATCAATTTCAATATCATGAAAAGTTTATTTATTGAAGTAATAAAAATAGATATTAAAGTAAGAAAAAACTTAACATAAAAAATAATATTACCATGAAGTGGTAATATTAGAAACAACACAAAAAAAAAAAAAACAGTCAAAATGGTTTATTAGTTCTCACAACTGCACAGCAGTACTGAGGAAGGTTTATTCTGAATTCCATTGAAAGTTTAAGTACTATCAACCATCTCTCTGTAATCAGGAGGAATAGTTGATAAGCTTAAAAAGCCTGTAATTGTCTAGTAAATGTGTACATTTTTTCATCTTTAATTTAGCTCTGATGAGCGAGAACCAATAAACCTTTTTGTTAATTGAGTTGTATTTTCATATTATCACTTTATAGTAATATTATTTTTGTTATCCCTGCTTTTTATATTAATTTCTTTACTTGTTTTAACATGTCTGTTTTTATCAATTTAATAAAATTTTGTAACCCTGTAAATAAACTTACTCTAAATGCTGGTGCTTTCTCTTCTCCAGACAAAATGACATCCCATGTTTTTCTATTAACAGACTTTGGTAAGTGGATACTGACACCATATCTAAGTGCATTTCAAACAGAATTTATTACTCATGGCTGGTTATGTCCTTGTGCAGGTTTCTAACTATCTCTTCCAGGCCTGATGTTTTCCACTGCTTCCTGATTACTTGAAAGTTTGATCTAATTGTTTCCAATGAGAGTCTTGTCAGTTAATCCATCAAGTTTGATGCAGTAAGATTCTAAATTAATGAAAAATAAAACATTTCTCATATCGGGGAGTCTAAGTAGATTACCTACAAAACATGCTAAATACAAAGAGTATTTAAAGTATATTATTTGATTTATGTATGTTTCATTGAAAAATGTAAACACTCTAGGTCTATTAAATGTAGCCATCATCTTTTCTAAATTGTGAAAAATGTTCCACAAAAAAAGCCAAATATTTTGTTTTCAAGATATTATAGGAATAAAACTATATATTTTTCAACCAAAAAAATCTCAATAATAATTACTAGGACAGATGTACCACATGATATTTTTGGACAGTTTAGAAAATAGCAATAATAACTCTTTTCACCACTCATGCAAATTCAAGATTTTTATGAGCCAAGTGTGAAATATTTTCTGACCAATTCATAAAAGTTCACACCTCTAGGTGAAATAAGATTTTGGATCCTCTTTATGAATGTGGAAATAAAAGCATACTGCTTCTCAATGTTCAAAACAATTTTGGAGGCCAGTTTGATTGACATGTGCATACACACACCTTCAATAGGATAGATGAGCAAGGATCTGCCAACTAAGGTCTGATCTATGCACTCACAGGTGCATTGGGCTGACTGTTATGAAGTAAGTCTGTTTATACATCTCACACCAGAACAAGAACATTTATTTACTTGATAAAGCTAACTTCACTGCAAGGAAAATGGAATATTTTATTGCTGTTGTACATTTCTGAAAAGAATATATGTTATTTCAACTAAGATTCTGATTCTACTTTTCCATGAGAAAACAACATTTTTTTCTGTTTAATTTAAAAGATATGTTGCCATTGAATGTTAAATATTTGGAATTGTAACACTCAGATAGCAACAAAAACCTAGGTAGACAGATCCCAACAATGGGCTATATAAAACGTGTCAAATAAATCTGAAGTAGGAGATATGATATTCATTAATTAAAATGACCTGAAGAATAAATTACTGGCAAGGAGATATTGCATTTTGTGAGAGAGAGAGAACTATGAATATAAGGATATACAAAAAAGGAAGTGAGATACTAAATAACTTTGTACATGTGCTTGGTAGGCTAACGTTAAAATGTATACCATGTCGAATTTTATTATGCAAGTCAATAGAATAACAATAAAATCAGTACTAGCCAATTGATACTGGTAACATTTTTTGGATATACTTACAATTATATAATAAATATACCATGTGAATTTCAGCATTTCCAATAACATATTTGGTGGTGTGAGATATTATTGTGCAACTCTAGAGTTGTTCATCATATTTGAATATAATATTGATATTTATTTTTTATTTCAGATATAAAAACAATATATTGTACAGTTCAGTGATAAGAATACTGTAATGGAAATTGCAAAAATGTTGAACAGAGATCACAAAACAATAAAAAAATAATAGATTAAAAATGTCACACACAAGTAAAATAGATTGACTAGGAAAAATATTTCGAAAAAAAAAAAAAAAACTAGTGTTGTAAATTTAAACAAAGAAAAAATGCAGAGTATTAAAAACATGTAAATATTTCTTCCAACTTCACTTGTCTGGAGTGCCTACACTCAACTTCCCACCTAGAACTGAGGCCCAACTGAGTGATGTATACATAACCTCTCTCTGGTTTCTAATATACTTTCTAAGCTTGACTCCCATAAGGCTTATGATCGTGATGGTGTTCTAGTCATCATCCTAAAGAAATGTGCTCTTGAACTCTCCTGTTCTCTCCAAACTCTGTAACTACTGCCTCACTGCTTCCCGATTGTTGGAAGTCCCCCTTCGTAGTTCCTGTTTTTAAAAACTCTAGGTAGCCCTCTGACCCCTCTACTGCACTTTGGCAAAGTTTTTGAAGTTAATATCAATTCTGAAATGGTTCACCATTTAACATACCACAATCTACTCTCATGACAAGCAGTATGGCTTCCACTTCATAGATCTACCAGGCTCTTGATAATATTGAAGCTTGAGCTATTGCCCTGGATATCTTGAAAGCATTTGACAGGGTTTGGCATGCTGGCCTTCTGCAGAAGTTACAAAGCTATGTTATCTCTAGACAATTGTTTCATTTAATCCAATTCCTATCAAATCATGAAATGAAAGCTCAGATCCTTTTATGTGATTGCAGGTGTACCTCAAGGTTCTATCCTAGGTACTACACTTTTTTTTATCTTCCTCAATAATCTTCCTGATGTAATCAATTTACAAGTAGGCATCTAAGCAGATGACGCTAATCTTCCAGAAAATAACACACTGGGCCTCCTTGGCTTCAGACTATCAACCAATTTCAAATGGAATGATTACACTGAATCAATAGCTACATTTGCTACTAAGAAGGTGGGATCAATGTTGAGCCAGGAGGTTTTTTTTTCACTAGAATTCATCTTTCACATTTATAAATCTACCATTCATCTGTGCATCAAATACTGTTGCCATATCTGGTTGGGTGATTTTGCTATTCATGTGAAGCTTTTCAAAAAATTCAAGGGTTGATCTGCAATGTAATTGATCCCAATATGGTGGCTTGATTTCAATCACTTTCTCACCAATGACATGTGGCTTCCCTCTGTCATTTCTAAAAATATTATCATTGCTTCTGCTCTGACAAGCTTCTTTCCCTTGTGTCCTGACCACATGAATTTACTTGTGCTACTAGATTGGCAACTAAGTCCCACCCTTTTACCGTCACAGTAGTCAAATGTCAATGCCACCTATACTATAGAGTTCTCTCTGCCTGTGGAACTCTCTTCCATTTACTTGCTTCTCCACGAATTTAAGTGCCATGTCAACTGCAATCTTCTTGTTTCCTAGCTTTTTCTTAGACTTTCTTCTACATCTCAGGACACATGTTCCCTCTTTCTTTTCCTCTTTCTGAAACACCCCTGCGCACCAGTGGCGTTATTGTCTTGCTTAGGGTGCAATGATTATAAAAAATAAAAATAAAAAATAAAACTACCACAATTTAAGAAATCCTTACAAAGAGAACAAATAAAGTTGAGTATAGAAGTATATAAAAATTGATTCCTTAACTGTAATTTTTGGTAATGAATATAAAGATACATTGTATGGAGCTAACAGTTGGATTCTCTATGGAAATAATAACTTTGAAAATCTGTTTTAAGTTAATTTTGTAGGCAGTAAAATTATAGGTACCTTCAAAATGAATAATAATGCTATGACAAATACAGAAAATTATTATAAAATTACCAAAAAAAAAAAAAAAAAAAGAGTAGTGCAGGTCACAATCAAAAAGTCTTAAGCTAAAGAGCAAATTCATGCAAAGAACTCTTTCACATTCTTCAAAGTTGACTATTATCCACCATGCTAAAAAGATTTCAAAGACACTAAAATCATGGAATGACCTGAAAATTCTCTGGATATTAATTCAATTGAAAATGTGGTGTCTATCATCTTTTAATGATGTATATGAGAATTCTAAATACCTTTGTAATCACCATTAGACTTATTTAACTCTTTCTGAATTTTCTGCACTGTCTGTCTTCAGATTGACACTCAAACACTCTGAAATGTTCATATTGGAGATTTCAGTGCAAATGCCAAGCAATACAGAATGCCGTTTCCAAATTTCTGGTGGTGTGAATTATGTTATGGTGATCTTTTTCTCAAAGACGATGCCCAAATGACCTTACTATACTGTGTAATCGACAAAAAAATTTTACCCATTGCGCTCTGTACATAAACATTACAAAAATATTAAATTAGAAGACTGTTTTTCCAAAATATAACTTCAGGTAATTTTTAATATTACTATCACATGGACAAGTAGCATAATGGATATTGGTGTGGAAAATGGAACTGGCAAGGAAAGTTAAAATTTCAAACTAGTCTCATTTATTTTCATATGAATACTTCTAGGAAAGGCATGAATCCACACTAAAGCTCTTAGGAAAGCCATAACTATCTTTACTTCCTTCTGCTAGAGGTTAAAAGCAGAGTAAACTAGGTTCACTAGCCTTGAGCGGGAGCCAGTCTAAGAGAAGGACTACTACGAATTCAAAACTCTACAGATGGCAACAGGAAATGTCTCCATTCTTCAAGTCTAAAGTCATTTCACTTCTACTTCCTCCTCTAACATTCATATCACACACCTCAATCAGTAATTCCGATACTTTAAGTGGCTCTTGGGATTAGTATTGGATGAATTTTAGTAAAAAAAAAATCATGGCAATATGTAAATAAGAAAAATAATCTGTGGTGAGCCATAATTACTTATGTCCTGAAAATGTATGGTATTAAAAAATGATATGTAATTTTATAGAGAAATCACTGGAAATAAAGTTCTTTAAAAATCTTGAAAAAATATAACTGTATAAAATTATTAAATAAATTATTATTGCATCAGTTATGATACTTAACAGTAAATCAACCAGTCATTGACAGTTATACTTATCAGGAAGTGTTTTGTGAAGTTTAATGAGCAAAATGCTTCCTGTTATAGAAAATGGAACTAACAACTGAGTCAGCTTCATTATTTTGAAAAAAGTAAAAAATAAAATTAATTTTTCTATTGCCAAATATTTTAGAATATTTCTGTTCTTTAAGAGCTGTTACATTTTCCTTTTGATTATTAACATCACTTATTAATAAATATCACTCCCCGCTGTCCAATAATAGTTTTTATATTTGCATACACATTTCATACATAAAATGTCTCAACTGTAACGAAAAACTGATAAGTGTTTGACCCAACCCATTTCCAAAAATTCTGACCAAAAAAGATTTTATAAAATTCTTTCTTGCTTGGTCTGAGAACTTTTCAGCACTCCATCATATGAGGCAGAAGTAATAATAATCAGAAGCATTTTTAAACAATTACTACCTCTGCAAGTAGTTGGTTGTGTTTGTATATTTTGCTTTTGATTATTGGCAACACTTATTAATGGTTATTTTTATCTCCTAGCAATAACTACTGATTGCACCTGATTTATAGAAGCGACAAATTTTATATTTATATTAATCCTCCCTCTCTCTCTCTCTATATATATATATGTGTGTGTGTGTGTACACAGATATACATCAATATTTATCAGGTGTTAGGACAGTTTTCAATATGGTATAACAGAGCAAAAAGCATATATATTAAAAACAGAAATAGGCTTGTTCCAGTGAGAGAAATTGGTAGAGAATAAAAAGTGTGAGAGGCCATTAATGTCTTGTTTAAAGTGTATATTTATTTTTGTTGTTATTATATATGTTATGATACATTAAGTGTCCATCATGGTATTTGTAACGCTACACGTGTTTCAAGTGTAAAGTTGAATCTCTTCAGGCGAATAAACTTGTGACTTTACGTATTGAGATTTGTTTGTTTCTGATAGCTAAGGTATCATGTATAAATAGATAAATAAATCCAGTGGTGACTACCCGGTTGAAATGTTTGTGAGACTGGTGGTTTTTCACATAAGCACGTTAAGTTTCTTCTGGCCAAGGTATTGTGTATAAATAGATAGATAATCAAGTGCTGACAACCAGGTTGAAGAGATTGTGGGGGTTGGGGTTTTTCACATAAGCACGTTAAGTTTTCTTTTGGTGGTGCCTTCCTTATCAAGGAATTTTTTACTGACCTGCAAAATTAGTTTGTAATTGTTTTCTATCAGTCATCTGGTTCTTTTTATTGCTTTGGCAATATTATTTGAATTTGGTGTGTATGTATGTAAGTGTGTCTGTGTTTTGATTTCATCTTTATGCGGTAAAATTGTTCTTATGGATCATTTGGCTCTTTATTGTTTTGGGGATACTATTTGAATTTGGTGTGTGTGTGTGTGTGTGTGTATGTAAGTGTTTTTTGTTGTTTCTTTCTGGTGTGTGTTTTAGGTTTTTCATGCTTTTTGTTGAGCAAAGGCTTGTATTTTTTTATGAATATTTCTTACTGCATTATAAGTATGTCATAATCTGCATTTTGGTAGATAGGTATTACTTTTGTGAAGGGATATCCTATTATTCAGGCATTGTGTCGCCCCCATGTATATTTTTGTGCATTTATTACATTTAGAGCATAAACTACTGTGTGAGTCTTGATTTTTTTTTTGCAGTGTTGGGTTAAACTTCTCATGGCGCCAATTATTTTGTGCTCAATTTCCTTGCAGCTCAGACACAATTTTATTTCGAATGTAGATGTGTTTTTGAACTTGAAGTGTTTTCCTTCTATTATTATGTTGCATACTCCACATCTAATAAAAAGGAAATTCTAAAATTAAATACATTAACGCTTCAGAAAAAAGTAAACTCAACACTAGTTTAGAATATTCTGTTAAAAACAAGGTAAGCAGAAATCATGTAAACGTAACATTATTTGGTTTAACCCACCCTTCAGACATAACGTCCAAACTAACATTGGTAAACTATTTCTTAATTCATAAACATTTCTACCATTCACCCACACTAAAAAAAAATCTTTAACAAAAACAATGTCAAAGTTAGTTATATAGTTGTATTAAAAACATAGATAAATAGATTTCCCAACATAATGCTATGATATCAAATATTTGGCCCACATAAACAACATCCATCACCCAACTAATAGCAAAAATGCCCCTTGTAAAAATAATTGTAACTGCTGAAAAATAAAACCTGCCCATTGAATGGCCAATGTATGTCTTAAAGTATTGTTTATAGAGCTCAAATTCATTTGGATGATAATGATGCTGAACTTTTACTTTGGAAGTACATCTAACAGGTGGAAGATAAGATTTAACAACCACGTGTTGCCTTTAAACAACAGTAAATACAGCAAAAGTACTGCTTTATCCATACATTATTGGAAACTGAAAAACAACAATAAGAACCTAATTATTATCTGGAATATTGTAGCTAAGTCCAAACATTATAGTGGAAAAGAAAATAAATGATAAATGCCTCTTACAAAAACGTGTCATCTTAAACAATATCCAGAACCCAAATTTACTTAATAAGAAAAGTAATTTAGTGATCACATGCTGTCATAGAAAAAAAATACTTATTTAAATTCTTAGAGCCAGATTGATATAGATTCCTCTTTACATTTGCCTATTTCTTTGTCTTTCTTTACCCTGAAACATTACTTTTAACAATTATGACTTAAACCCCTTTTATTTTTAATTCTTAATTTCTCACCTCTTAATTTTCTTTACATTTTTTTTTATTTTATCTTATTTTTATAATCTTAAAATATTAATTTTCCCTACATTTTTATGCACATGTAATATTTGAATATTGAAATTTTTAGCACTCATGAATTACGCCCCTTTGATTTCTTCTTGCTGCATTTTATTATATTTTATTTTAATTTAAAATTTTTATCCACATGTAATCATAGAATATTTAAATTTTTAATCGTGTTATCAAAAAAGTATTAAATTTATAAGATTTAATTTCCATGAACATCAAGTGAACTTAAATTCAAATCTATTAAACTGTCAGTTTAAAATATACACCTGATGATTGCATAACTCATGAAACTCCATATCGTGCCATAGACATAGGATAATATATATGTATGAATGTAAATAAGTGTATATGCGTCTACACATCAATATATAAATATCTATCGGGTGTTAATAGAACAGTTTTCAATGCAGTATAACAGAGGAAAAAGCATATATATATATATATATATATATATATACATATATATATATAGAATAAAAACTGTGAGAGGATGTGAACTTTTTCTTTAAAGTGTATAAACATATAAATTACAGAAGTTAACAAAGATTAAAATGGTTATAAACAAATCGAAAATGTGAAATTATTTGTTTGAACATTATTTTTGATCAAAAATGTGTCATTCTGCCGAATGATACACATTTTCGTAACAAAAATTTATCATAAACAATCAGGCCAGTAGACATAAATATATAATACTGTTTGATTATAAACAGAATATCTACTTAAGTATGAGTATCAATCAAAAATAATGTTCAAAAAAATAATTTCATATATATATATATATATATATATATATATATAAACAGATAATATCAACCATAGATCAAAATTTAAAAACACAAAGCATAAGCTGAAATGATAAATGCTAATTGAAATGCTGTGTGACAGTATTTGTTACAATATTCTAAAAATAGAAAACTGATGTATTGTATTATAATTGCTACTTTAAGCACAATTCTAAAATTGAAATTATTTAAATGTTTTTCAAACTTGCTCATTCCCAGTACTGAATTAATCAATTATTTCAATGAGTTTATTTTTATTTACAAATCTGAAAACTACTTTTTGACAAATTTTGTACACTAAGTGTAATAAATATTATGGGACAGAGGTATGTAAGTAAAATAGTATTTCAATGTTTTAACTTAAAAAAACTAATTTTTTTTTTACAAGAATAAAATCTACTGAAATGAAATACCATCAATATATTCAACAATAAAAAATTATTTTGCCGTTATATGACCAAATGACATGAATTATGTAATGCTCCTTTTTATTCTTAAACTACACATCTAATTTCATTTCCCTTACCATAAATATTCATTCCTATTGTTTGTTTTTTTTCATAGGAACTTTGTTCTTTTTTTTTTCAGTCATTTCACCCTAAGCAAAACAAAGCCACAAGGGGTTACAGTGGGTGCGATAATATGAGAAAAAGAAAATATTATTGAGAGAAACAACAATAAAAAGAACAGGAATGAAGAAGACAGAAGATAATAATTGACATTGCATTAAAATTTTTGAAGTTCAAAAGTTGAATGGAAAGCAAGAAGCCAAAATAGAATCACAAGCAAGAAGTGTGAAAGAAGATAATGTTAGCATATAACTTATGGTTACATCTAGTCATTTCAATTGTAAAATAATTGAGACCTCACTGCCAATCCAGTACTGTGCTTAAATTCATAAAGTCTACTTACCAAAACAGAAAGTTAATCAGAACAATTACTGTGAAAATATTTACAGAAAAAGCACAAAGATGATACATTATGGCAGTGGGAAAGTGACTGAAACTGATATGCCCGGTCAGGGCCAGTAGAATTGCATATATTTATTTTGGATTTTATCTAGAATCTCTAAATGCATAACAGAAACACCAGACTAGATGTGACAGTAATTTTGGTACTAAAGTTTATAATAAACATAATCTTAAAATTACAAAGCAATTTTTCCAATTTACATAATTTTTTTTATTTATAATCATTTCACCCCAAGCAAGGCAGAACTGCCACTGGCACACAGGTGGTTACATAAAAGGTGAGAGATGAGAAAGAGAAGGATGAGAATACAGGTGTGAAGAGGGCTGCATGAGAGTAGAGTGGAAAGAAAGAAGAACATGATACAAGGGTTGTCAGGGAAAGGATGTGAGTCAAAGAGATAAGAGATGGCAATTGACTTTGCATTTAAATTCTTTGAGATTGTAGCTGTCAGAGAAGTAAGTATACAGAAGGGAATTCCACAGGCAGGAAGTGCGAGAAAAGAAGCTGATAGAGTACAAGTTGCAGTTACATTTGATTGGTTTCACTGTAAAATGGTGGGACCTAGCTACTAGTTTAGTAGCTCGACTAAATTCATTAAAAGCATTAAAATTTACGAGCCATTTCTTACCCCAGTCCACCACAGATTAAGGTTTACGGCCTACCACGTTTAATACACCGGTTCTCGCTTGATCACCAAAGTTAAGCAAAATTGAGCCTGGTCAGTACTTAAATGGGTGACCACTTAGAAATACCAGGTGCTGCAAGCGTTTAGTGGCAGATGTGCATTTGTGGTACAGTAGATATCGGCTCGGAAAGAGAAATCGGTGAACAGAGTTCAAATTCCAATTGAACACCCTGCTTTCACTTAAGCACTGGTACTCTTGGGAAAGGTATTAATCCATCCCTTCCCTCCAGTTATGGGTTAAATAACAAGGGTAGATCTTTGGGACCCTGCCCTTAAAAACAAATCCCAATGAATCTTGATACTCGAAAAGAAAAAAGTAGACACTAAAACTTATATAAAAAAAACAACAAATTGTTGAAAGAAAAAGGTATTACCAGCAATAAATAAATAAAATTTAGTTGGCAATAAATGACCCGCCAAGGTTGATATGTCATAAAACAAAACAACCGACCACCACAAATTGGAGGTCCTTTTCAAGATCAGCAGAGAAGTTTGCTTTGTCAGCCTCAGCATATATTTTATCAAGGTGTGAGTAAATGATTGTGTCATCAGCATAAATATCTACTTGGGATCTGATCACATCAGGGAGATCATTGAAGATAACAATATGGAAGTGACACAGGACAAGGCCAATGTACGAAGAATCAAAGAACCGCAAAGTCCTATATAATCAGGTGTACTGCCCACTTAAATCAGTGTACATTTTCTGGCATTTCATTATTAAAGAAAGAATCTCTTCAGATCCATTATTATCCATCAGCTTTTCACTGTGTCACTGTTTAAATGGTCAACTAGCTTCTTTAACAAGATTCACATGCAGCATTCTTGATGCTCTAATTGACAGAAAACCAAGGATTATGACTCAACAGGTGTTGAATCATTGTTTCTCAATTACACTAGCCTCGTTAAAAAATTACAATAATCAGGCGTGAAGATGTGTCCAACCTTTTTACTGGTAAATACAACAACCTGCAGATGCAGATAGGAATTCTGCTGATATGTCCCGGAAAGGGATATATATATCATTTGAGGTAGTTAAGCGGTTTAAGCAAATGTAACCGGGTAGAATAATCTAGTATGTAGATGTAATGTACGATACTCATTGTATACAGTATCCTGAGATGTGACAGCAGTATTCAATGCATGGGTAGATGGCAGATTTATATATGTGCAAGATGGATTCAGACAAGAAAAATTTCCTGGCCCTATACAGTGAACTGACCTTCCTAGCAACAGATTTAGCTATGGATTCAATGTAGTCATTCCACTTGAGGTCAGCTGAGAGTGTTAGGCTAAGGAGGTGCAGTGTTTTGCTTTCAGGGAAACTAGCTTGATCCATGCATGATGGTGGTTATAAGATAGCAGCTTCATTTTGGAAGCATTAAAATTCACAAGCCATTTCTTACCCCAGTCCACCACAGATTGGAGGTTTTTTTCAAGATCAGCAGCAAGGTTTCCTTTGTCAACCTTGGCAGATTTCTTATCGAGGCGGGAGTAAATGGCTGTGTCGTCACTGTAGATGCCTACTCAGGATCTAATTACACAGGGGAAATTGTTGATGAAGGACAGAGAAAGCATAGGACTTAGAATAGAGCCTTGAAAGACACCCACATTTGTATGATCATGTCTGGAAGCATGATCGTTCAATACTACCTTCATTAAGCAATTTGAAAGGAACAACTGGATTAGACCAAAACAATCATCCAGTTACACCATAGCCCTGTAGCTTGTATAGAAGGCCAGCATGCCAGACTGTCAAATACTTTGGAGATATCTCGGGCAACAACTTGAACTTTGCCGTTCTTATCAAGAGCCTGGTACATATACTCAGTTATGGTCATTAGCATATCAGCAGTAGACCTGGTGAAGCAGAAACCAGACTGTTTGTCAGAGAAAAGGCTGTGAGATGTCAAACCACTTCACTATTGATAATAGCCTCAAACACTTTGCCAAAAATTGGTAGGAGGCTGATAATTAGAGGGGTCGAAGGTTCTCCAGAATTCTCAAATACAGGAATCACAGAGGAAAACTTCCAGCAGGCAGATAAGCAGTAGTAGTAGAGTTTGGAGAGGACAGAAGAGAGTTTATAAGCACATTTCTTAAGGATATGACTGGGATACCATCACCTTTGCTTGCTTTATGGGGGTCAAGTTTTAAAATTATGTTAGAGACCAGCAAGAGAGTAATGTGAATATCACTCTGTTCAGTCTCAGTTCTAGGAAGTCAGGTGTGGATACCCCAGATGAATCACATGTTGATTTGGTAAAGAATCTGTGACCAGAGCACTCAGCCTTGTCCACTGAAGATGTGAGGACCACAAATTTATTGATTACAGTAGGGATTGAGGGTTTGCTGTTGTTTTACAAAGCTGCTAGTAGTCTTTGGAGCAAAACTTGCGGGATGCTAGACGCTGCTTCATTCTGTCAGCAAACAACAGCTTAGCATCATTAATGATCCTCTTGCACTCATTAAGCACAGAGACAAAAAGATGCTCAGATGCATGGCTCCAATAAAGCTGGAAGAAGTGATTCCTGTGGACAATAGTGACAGAGCAAGCAGAGGAAAACCAGGGGTACGAATGGGGTTTAAGTCATAACTTCCTGGCTGGGATGAAAGCATTAATGCCAGCTTTAACCCAAGACAAAACCTCTAATACACAGCCTTCAATGGGAAGACTAAAAACTTTGTTCCAAAGCATAGTTGAGTGAAAGACCAAAAAAGTCTTTTTGTAATGCCAAAGATGAATTGAAAGCAAGGATTATGGCAGCAATCACCAACTTAAACAAGGAGCCTGTCCAGAAGACTTGCAATAGATTCCAAATTTGTCTGGAGGCTGTGAATGCAGTCAATATCAATTTTATTGAATAAATTTACTTTAGTATTTTGAGACATTTTTGTGTAATTTTGGTAAACATATTTGTAAATATAAGATTTGAGGGTTATTTTCATTTTTGCATAATTTAGTCGGCAATTTATCCATCTCACCCTGTATGATGATGGCACAAATAATTGTGATTTCATATTTTGATCAATATTGCAAGAATGGCCCCAAGGGCTCGTCACAGATGGATTGAAATGAAATAAATAAATGAAGTTATTCTATTGCAAATTTCTAATTTAAAATAGAATAACTTTATTATATATTTTTTTCATTTTAGATTCATTTATTTTATTTTATTTGCCCAGATTTTTAGACAAGTACTAACAGCTTTATTTTACACATATTCTTAAGCATTAAGAATAAATTTATTAAAAGTATATCTTCTTATTATTGTACTTGTAAATTGGTGGAATCAAAAAAAAAAAGATTCAAATAAATTGTCATTGATTACCTTCCATAATAAAATTCTGAGGACAGAAGCTGCCTTCAACACAGTGTGGCTTGAGGTATCATTTCTGTTAAATCTTTATGGGTTGGCACTGCAACACTCCAAATATACAGATCCTCTTTTGCATTGGATACTATCAAATAAAATTTATAAATTCATATTAATATAAAATAAAAAAAACAAACCTAGACCAAATATATTTTTAGTTATTTTTTAAAGGTTTTATCAGTGTATTAAATTTGGCAAGTTATTATAGATTTATATGAAAAGAATCTTCACTCTTAAAACATAAAAATAATACACAACATTCCAAATTCTTTAAACAAAAATCCTTTTGCATTAGCACAATGAAGCCTCAAATGCACACATCCAGATAAGAAGAAAAATTATAGTCAAAAGTTGGATTCAACATGTCAGATGAGTTTAAAAAGTCTAACTGAGCAAAAGATAATATTTTTTTTTACTTCATTATAAACAATGTAGTAGAGAAAGCTATCAATTGCAATCAACATATAAATGCAAAAAGTAATGTACGGTGATGTAAGCATGTCTTTATGCACTGCTAAAATAAGAATTTTATTCTTAAATGCCATGTCCTTTCAAAATATTAGTGATCATGGCTCTTCGCAGATTCCATCGCTTTATTGTCTGTAACATTGTATGTATACCTTCTTGATAAACATAGTGGAGTGAATTCCTGTTGACTTCATGGTGAAGGCAGTGAAATATATTTTTCTGTTAGGAATCATTATATATAGAAGCTTAAAAACAGCACAATTTTTACTATATCCAGACAATTAAGGAGGTGGGGAGTTAGAGGGTTTGTCTCGGTGAACCAAAAGAAAATCAGGTTATGATGGATAGGAGAAATTTGACTGTAAGGGTAAAGTGGAGAGATTTGAAATGACCTGAGACCCAGACATTTTCTATGCCAGTGATGAAGTAAATTGAATGATACACATGTAGCATTTAGCAAGTCTGAATAATCTTGAGAAGATCATCAAAAAAACACAATAGAATTTTAAGCAGATATAGCAACCTAAACAATCAGCAACATCCTAAAAACATTAATGATCACACTAACAATAATTGCAATTGCCAAAATCTATTGAGTGTCTATTAGAAAATAAATATCTGACTCTATAATCTACCTATGCTCTATTTCTACCATAGAAAATCCCATATTAATAAAATTTTTATATAGGTTGTACCAAGAATCCTTTTAAAGCCGGCCATTATTTTCACAATTAATCTTTTAAAAATAAAACTTATCGCAATAGCACATCACTTTCTACTTATTATTGGCAATTAAAAAATGCCAATAAAACCCCTACTGTAAAATGGAAAATATTTAAAAAAACAGAACTTGTAAATCTTTACATGAGCCATGTTTTTTATGTAAATCTATTTTTACAAATTCCCAAAACTAAACTAGCTCAATAAACATAATGAAATAACTTCCATTTGTCCTAATAATCTAAAATATACTGTTACGAACCCATTTAGGTCAGCAACACAATTTAGTTGGAATAATGCTGAAGGGAGTGAATTAAACTATAATGCAAAATAATTTTACACAGAAAGGAAATTTATTATAACACACAAAAATATTCAGCAAAATACAAGAATAAGGTGACAGAACTATAATATACCGGACATAGAACGGATTCAACTTCGTACTAGTTTAACACAATATTCACTTGAAAATAAGAGGTGAGTCTAACAAGGAAGATATTTGGATGAAGTTTAGGCGGAATGGAAAAAAGGTCATTCAACTCGGCTAAAGTATACATTATATATATATATATATATATATATAACTATACACAGCTAGGGTTTGGTCACAATGATTAACAAAACAATCTTTACCTTTCATGGCAGCACATGGTGTATTCACTGGATGATGAGGAAGGTCTTTGTGTGGAGAATTTCAGCTGGTAGCTTGATGAAAGTTTCTTTCAATGTCTTGAACGAATAGCTGGAGAGAGGTCATGCCTGGCCGGTAGGCCAACAAATCTAGAGTTTTCTACTATTTTTTCCCTTTTATATAGAAATGGGCCTATATTCATTGGCCCTCTCTTTCTAGGTCTTTTCCTTCTTTTCACTGTAATCATAGTTACCAGGTTATTTAATCTCTTTTTGGGAAGGGTAGAACCTGACCCAGTGACCTAATTCCTACTACTCTCCTTTCTGGAGTGGTAGAACCCTGATCGAATGACCAGTTACTACTACTTTTTTGCGATTAGTGACAACCTGACCAAATAACCTAGTTACTACTATTCATGCTAAGGTGACTATTTTTAATCATGACCCAAGGCTTTTGAGGCAAAAAAAACGCTTCTAACTTCCTCTTTACAACAACCTAAAGTATAGTTAATTTTTCCTTATATAACTAGATATCTATAATAAATATCCCCTATCATAAATTGATGGATTCTCCCATTTTCTGATAATTTGTTTCAGCTTAACGAATAGATCTCCTAAGTCAACTACACATGTTTGACGTGCAGTGCATAAAAAAAACAACAACTTTCCCACCTTTGTCTCTTGTTCACTACTTTAAGTGAAAAATATCTTAAAGAAAATCCTGTAACAGCTTTACGGTGACACACTTCAACTATTCTAACATGCTAAATGTTACATATGTATCATTTAATTTATTTCATCACTGGTATAGACAATGTCAGGGTCTCAAGTCTCCCCACCCTCACCCTTATGATTAAATTTCTCCTGTCCGTCATAACCTGATTTTCTATTGGCTCATCAAAACAAACCCACTTAATTGTCTGGATATGCTAAAAATTGTGTTGTTTTTAAGCTTCTATATATATAAAGATTCTTAAAAAAAAATATTTCACTGTCTGACAAGCATAGAAGGCCAGCATGCCAGACTATCAAATGCTTTGGAGATATCTAGTGCAACAGCTCAAGCTTCACTGTTCTTATCAAGAGCCTGGTATATATATCCTATGATGGTTGTTAACATACCAGCAATAGACTTGGTAAAGCAAAAACCAGACTGTTTATGGAAGAAGAAGCCGTAGACTGCAAGATGTTGAACTACTTCAGCATTGATAATAGCCTTGAGCACTTTGCCAAAAATCAGTAGGAGGCTGATAGGATGATAATTAGAGGGGTCTGAGGGTTCTCCAGTGTTCTTAAATACAGGAACTACAGAGGAGGACTTCAAGCAGGCAGGGAAGCAAGAAGCAGAAAGGCAGAAGTTGTAGAGTTTAGAGGAGAGTTCAGGGAGCACATTTCTTCAGGACAATGACTGGGATTCCGTCACCTCCGCTTGCCTTATGGGGGTCAAGCTTTGAAATTGTGTTAGAGGCCAGCAAAGGAGTAATGTGAATGTAACTCAGTTAAGCCTCAGTTCTAGGTGAGAAGTTGGGTGCAGATACCCCAGACGAATCAAATGTCGAGTTGGGAGAGAATCTGCAAAAAAAGCATTCAGCTTTGTCTGCTGAAGATCTGACCTCAAATTCATTGATTCAAGAGGGTGGGGGGGTTGAGGGCTTGCTGTTATTTAACACATTTTTACAAAGCCGCCAGTAGTCTCTGGAGTCAAACTTGCAGGACGTTATACGCTGTTTCATTCTTTCATCAAACAACAGGTTAGTATTATTTATGATCCTCTTGCACTCTGATCAGAGATGAATAAGCACCTATTATAGTCAGACATCACTTCAGTAAAGCAAGAAGAAGTGATTCCTGTGGGCAATAGCAGCCAAGCAAGCAGGAGAGAACCAAGAGGATGCATGACATTTAAGTCAGAACTTCCTGGCTAGTATGAAAGCATTGATGCCAGCTTTCACCCAGGAGAAGACCTCAGAGATGCAGTCTTCAATGGGGAGACTATGGCCTGAAGATTGTGTTCAATCAGCAAACAGACTGTTGCTGCTTTGTGTTGAACTCAGTGTCCATTGAATAAAATAATAGTACAATTAGGTATACCTGTATGTACTGTGACTCGGTTTCATGCCAGAAACCATTTCCAGGTGGAAAATATTAATATTCTCACTTAAATATCGCTTCTGCCAAGAAACTGAATCATGGTACATAGCGGCATAAGTAGTTTTATTACTATTTTAGATATATAAGCTGTTTTCCACATTGATCACTTGTCTTTTTAGTATTAATAAGCATTTGTATACATTTCATTGTCAAATTATATATTTATTATAAATTATACTTTAAAACATGTACAAACTACAATCTACTACAAAATTGTACATTTCCATCATTATCTACCTGATGAGACATTATTCTATCAATGTCGAAACAAAATGTACAATTTTGTAGTAGATTGTAGTTCTAAAGCATAATTCATAATAAATACACATTGCTCTATTTTTATATTGAGCACTATTTTAAATTAAAGTTTTGTATGTTGCAAATACCTTCTTCATTCATTTGGATATATATATATATATTTGTAAGGACATGATTAAAATTGAAAAGCTCATTAAGATCTACTCAGAATAAATTGCATATTAGGCTTGTGCTTTATATCATTTTCATTAATAATAATGAATGTTCTTTATATTATTTTCATGAATACTATAATCATGAACTTCAAAAATTAATTAAGAAAGAACATTTATAATTACATTTTTCTTCTAAGCAAGTCAGACTTTATACACTATGTTACTTTATATGAAAACATTGTTTTTTCTAATTTCTCTCACTAAAGTATAATTAAAATTGTATTAATGAAGAAAGTGCTTATAGATATAGAAATTGTTGTTTCTAATGAAAGTAATCTATGTCAAAGGGGAATATGATATTTTCAGGTCAGTTTTGTGAAACTATTAAACAGTCATACAATTTCCAATTGTGAGCAAAACTTGATGCAAGATCTTCCAGAAAATTGTATTTGGAACAGGAAAAATTTTCTGAATTGGTATCAGTATCACCACAAAGTCCTTCCATTTCTCACTTAATTTATAAATACAATTATATATATATATATATATATATATATGGGAGAGTCCTGAAAAGCTCTTCATCTCACCAAAAAGCACTTCCCAAAAAAATAAAAAATAAAAATTAAGTACTGTTTGGTCATTAGGTCAAATTTTGAAATGTGGATTAGATTGTGAACTTTTTTGTATCCTCTCAAAGTGATTTTTTCCCTTTAAAATGTTTTTAATAGTTTGTTAATTATTGGTGCATCAATACTCATTTTTACTAATACATTTAGTTGAAAATAAAGTTTTTATTTAAATTTGAGAAAACTTTAAATGTAAAATATAAGAATTCATTCATTATATCTAATCTAAACTTATTTATAAATGGAACTTTGTGTGTGTGTGTCCGTTACCTATAGACTCCAAAACAGCTGAACCAATTTTCTTGAAAATTTACACAGTTGTACTATAAGCGTCTGTGAGTGTTCTTAGCTAGGTTTTGTGTCAAGGTACCCCTGATAAATATTGAAAATCAATAATCAAAAAAATCGGGTTATAGAAGGAGTGGTCCGATTTTAATCAAATTTGATACAATCATAGACAAAGACATAAGAAACAATATTCAGAAGTTTCAAGGTTGCAGTTCTTACAATAGTGCAGAAAAATCGATTATATATATATATATAAAAGGCAAATTGTGTGTGTCTGTATTTTTTTCAGCTCTTTTATTATAGTTTTTGCTTCAGGTTTGGCTCTAAGTAGATATGATTGTAGTTCTTAGTCTCAGCCATGATACCATATACTGCTAGTATTTACTAAACCTATTTTCTTTAAAGTTTAAATATCGCTTAACAATTAAAATGAAAATACTTTCTATAATCTATAAAATTTATATCCTTTTTTTTTTCAAAATATTAGGGAAAGAGCCATGTTTAATCTTGTTTCTAATCAAGAATTTAACCTTAGTTTCAGCATCTAGACTTTAGAAATTTTTATACAATATACTGTATATTGTTTGTCATCTTAACTATGAAGTGCAGATTTGTAAAAGAAACACTCTTCAAAGTATGAAACAGACATTGTAATGATCATTATTAGACCATTATAAAACGAAAAGAACCATAATTACTCAAAATATGGCAGAATTCTTATATAAAGTAAAGAAAATAAATTAAACATAGAATATTGTAGAATTTCAAATTACTTGCTTTTGTAAAATTATTATAAGTACTAAAAAATGTATTTCACATCACAGAGTTTATCATATAAAATAAACTCTCCAGTATGCATACATTTTCTGATATATCATTTAAGTAACTCACCAAAGTCCCATTAAACAGTTAATGCCATATCATACAAGATATTAAGAAATAATCCTGATTTCTTGATCAGCCAGATGAAAGTATACAAATCCTATTAATAGCTGGTATTTTGCTCATGAGTAAGTTAACCTTGTTTTCTTAAATGGAAATGTTAACTTCTTTTGTGCAAGTAACACCTGATAGCCATATTTCACATTTCGTACAGTAACTGAAGAACTTTTATCCTTTGATTGGGGGCAATGTGTAAGCACAATCTCCCATAAAGGAGAAATGTTTGCCATCAAATGTTTTATAATGAGGATCTCCAGATGCCCAACAAGTTGCTTCAAATGAATGAAAAATTAAACAAGTACTAAAACAAAAATAAGAAATTTTTAAAGCCTATCAAGTGTGAATAAAGTTGTTAAAAATCTGGCGAAAAGGTAAATATAAAAGACAGTTTGTAAAGTTTCTCTTTTGACATGTTTTGCTCTTGAAAAACATCAGAAAACAATTTTACAAATAATCTACATTAGCAAAACAAATGAGATTCACATTGAGCAGATAAATGTTTGACTTTTACTTTTACTGTATTGTTAGAGGAATAAACCTATTTTCTACAAAAACCACGGCACCTAACATGGGGAGGTTGCAGCCTTCTACTCCACAGATGAGTCTACAGGTTAACAATAACAAAATAAATAAACCAAAATTCAATAAACGAAACTATTGGTAAAATTATCCAAGTAGTTAAATAAAAAGCTATAAAAGAAAATTTTTTCTAACCTAAATTTAAGTTGCTTGACATTTTAAAAACAATTGTGGGCTACACATACATATACATTTTTCTTTTGAATCCACCCCAAGGCAGTGAAGCCACTAAGACACAAGGAGTTACTGGTTGAGAAAGAATAATAGACTTAGAAATATGTAAGATAGCTTTAGGAGAGAAAAGTTGTCGAGCACAACACCGTGAACCAACTTTCTTAGCAGCAGACCTAATGGATTCAATAGTTTTTCCACTTCATGTTCGCCGCAACAAGTCACTCTCTTGGAGGTTAGCATCAGCCATGCTGATGGAAGACAGAATGTAGTCTCTCAAATGATCAATAGAGAGCATTTTGTTTGGGAGGCATGAAAATTAACAAGTCATTCTTTGCTCCAGTTAACAATTGACTGTAGGTCATTTTTTAGATCAGCTGCTAATTTGACCATATCAATTTGATCAAGACAGGAATAAATAGTTGTGTCATCAGCATAGATACCAAGTTCAGTGCTGATGCCACTAGGAAAGTCACTGATGAAAATTAAGAACAAAGAAAGGCCAAGGATAGATCCCTGGAGGATACCTGCATTAGTACGAAAGGATTTAAAAAGTGGCGATTTAAGACAACTTTCATTTTGCAATTTGATAAGAAAAACTGAATTAGATCAAGAATTTGTTTGGAGAGACAATAACTTTTCCACTTGTGAAAAAGACCAGTATGTCAAACACTTTTGAGATATCCAAAGTAACAGGCCGAGTTTCACTATTCTTGCTAAAGAGCCTCCAGTATTTTACCAAAAAGAGGTAGAAAGCTAATAGGCCTAGAGTTGGAAGGTTCAGATGGATCATTTGAGTCCTTAAAGACTGGAACAACAGCTTAGGACTTCCAACAAACAGGAAAACAAGAGGCAACAAGATATTGATGATACAGTTCAAAGAGAACAGGAGCCAGTTTGAGGCACATTTCTTAAGAACTATTAAAGGGATGCCATCATGTTCAAATGATTTGTGGGGATCCAGATTAGAGATGATAATAGAAACGATGGAAGACTTAGTTTTAAGTGAAAAGTCAGGTAAGGATACTCCAGATGAGTCAAGAGTAGAGTTTTAAAGAAAATTTGTGGATAGATTTATCAGCAGTTGATGTTAACATCTGAAATTGATTGAAGAGAGGAAGAATAGAAAACTTACTTGTATTTAATACATTATTACAGAGCTGCTAGTAGTCACAAGAGCCAAAATTTTTAAATGCTATGCAGTGCTTCATTCTATCAGCAAAGACCTAGCTTCTTCAAGGATGTGTTTACATTTATTATTTGCAGCCACAAATAGGCATCTGTTGTGAATGGCAATACAAACCAGCCAGAATGTGGCTGATTCCAAAGCATATTGTGACTTCCGGGTTGCTCTCAAAAAATACATGCAAGGACATCTACCCATGCATGACATGACACTACAAATACCTCCATATTATGTGACTGTTGATCAGAGCAGCCTCTCTAAGTGCTAACAAAGTGTTCAGGTATTAGGCGCTATCAGTCAGATGCAGCAGCTAGTGAACTGACAGCCCAATCACCTCATAATGAAAAAAATCACAGCCACTGATGAGTCAGATCACCCAGAAGTTAAGACAGTTAAATCATTATGACTTTGGAAGAACCCATGAACAATATCCTAAACAAGGAACAGGGGGTAATCCTTTACTCCTATTCAAGAAACATGGAAGGAGTGCAGGCTGAGCAATAGGTCAGCCTATCTACTCCTATTAACCTTATTACTGCACAGGAGGCTGGGCAATTTTATTGAGGCAATAACTCTAGGAAGGTTACCAAACATGGCTGTAGACATCATCCAAGCCAAGAGGTATGACTGGATGATCAATATTACTCTGGGGGAATATTAAAATAAGGATTAGAGTGAGGGTGGCATGGTTTAGTGTGACAGTAGCTTCAAATGCATGAGTACATTTAGTTAATAAGTGTCATGATGGTATATGATCAGTAACTTTAACTTTAACATATGTACCTTGTTTGTGTTCCCAGCCTATGACGGCACTGGGACCAAGCCATCTATCAGATTCATTTCTTTTGTAAAGGACGAGGTCACTATTTTTGTAGGAATCAGCTATACTGATGATGGAGGGCACATCTCAATTTTTCAGAGGCTTCACTCTATGAAACCTTTTCTTGCAGCATGCATGTCATTGAGAGTGTCTGTGATAATTTGGCTAGTACTGATGCCTCCTAGTGCAGAAAGTTGATCATTTAAAAGAGAAGGCAGGCTAGAATTTCTTCCAAAAACTAGCTGGTTAGGGCTGTAGCCATGCAAATTGTGAAGTGTATTCTTGGCATTGACAGCCCATAATAGTACAACTTCAAAATTGCACCCAACATTATCTAATGTCTTAGCCATTTTTCCCAGAATATGATTGTGCCTTTCATTTAACCCATTGCTCCAAGCAGTGGTACGTACTACAATGTTTAGGTTCTGAGCCATGTCTCGAAAGAATTGTCAATTCCCTGCCATTGTCAGTAAGAAAAGTTCTGGGTCCACCAAAATATGCAACCTAGCGTTTGAAGATAGTGAGGCTTTTAAGGATGTCAGAGCTTTCCTTACTAGGAAGCCTGACACCAACGCTATATCTAGTCGCATGATCAACCAAGTGTAGTACTTTGTGTCTTTTAATTTCTTTTATGTCCATAGCTACAGTCTGGTTGAATTGAGTTCCTAAGAAAAATCCAACAACAGGTCAGGGTGCAGTTTTTTTTAAACTTAATACAGGTCTGACAAGAGGAAGTTCCATCAAAATGTCCATAAACTCAGCATCAAATCAGCACATCTGAAAAAATTACATAATATTTTTGCACTGGGTTGGCTAAATTGTTTATGCAATATGGTGGCAATTTTTAATTTTTTCTGCTTGCTCTTTTTATTAATGTGGTTTAAAAATAAGATGTATCAGAACTTACCCAGGTCCTGTTTAGGTCTCGATATATTCATGTGGTAGTGGTCTTACATGGTGCACAATAATTTGATTTTTTTTACCAAACATTTTCAGTGTCATCAAAAAGTTTAGGGATGTCTGGGCTCTTTTCATTGCTGTCTTGCTCAGTAATAGAGGAATATCAGCGTCAACATTACTTATAAACTTATACATTCATTTTTCTATGACACAAGGTAGAATTTTTAATGATTTTAAAACCTCACTCCACACCCGAATTTAAAGTCTTTGTTCCTTTTTTGGTAGGAATCCTTTTCTCTTTTTTTTTTTTTTTGGTGACCTAGGACAAAATTTCAAGGAAACAATCAAGCCACTTTTTCCGTATACCGTTGTAGTCGCCGCTGAATCCAAAATGGCGGAGTTCATTGTCTGTCCAAGAAAGGTGGAATTATCAGGCTTTTCTTGATTTAGCAACACTACGTTCGCGATTTCCTCAAAAGTTTCAGAAGCATTATCAGTATGGTAATTGTTTTTGTGTTCATTTAACAATACTATATTTTCTGTGGTTCGTCTTTTAGTAGTTCGTTTCGGAGAAAGAGCACTCGTTGGCGTAAATGGAATTTGCATCCACAAATGTAACAAATAGTAGAGGCTGACCGATTAAGCGTGTAAAGATGCGTGACATTCCCTCTTTTGTTGATTGTGCTGCTACCACTGCTATTACTGGACGTGTGAAAGGGGAAGGGAGATCTATTGTTGACAAAATGCCGGCCATACACGTTTTCACATTCACTGTGCATGTCCTGATTGTACGCAACGTCTATTTATTTCCTCTTTGACGGAAACGAGTTGCTTGCTGTGAAGTGTTGAGCGAGTTTGAATTTTTTCAAATTGTTGTGCCATATCTGATAGAGTGAGATTATATAAATATTTTGTTTTGTTGCTCTGATTAACCTCTCATTTTGGGGGCTCAAGTTAACAGATGTTAGAGCAGGACAGGTTCTGGTAAAAAAATTATTTGACATTTTCTGAGGAGTTTCACTACGAGTCGATCGTACTGGAACTGGATCAAATAGTCATTTATGGAGGTGTTCTGTTCTCGGTGGTAATTCTCAAAGTTTTCGTAACAAATGAACGCTGAATGTTTTTTTTTTTTTTTTTTTTTTTGTTTGTCTTCCAAGACGAGTTTCAAAAGTTTAGTGTTTGTCCATTCCATCCTCAACATTGAGTATTGTTATATCCATTTCTAACACAGCTGCACAAACTTAGCCTGTAAGTGACGAGAATATGGCTGGTACCCGTTGCCAATTCGTTGCCAATTGCCATCATTGCCATAATTGAATTTCCCGTTTCCATGAATTGTAAAATTCTGGGTTTAAAAGCGGTGATTTAGTTTAGAACTCATACTGTTGCCGTAGATATTGAATTCTGTTACCAAATGTTAGTGGAAATAAATAAATCAAATAGGTTCTTTATTTTAAGTCAAACACGTGAGCGACTAAGTCTCTAAGAGAATCAATGAATCAGTCATAGCCGACGGCTTCTCTTTTCTCCTGCCGGTCAACACCTAATCCAAGGGGAGATAATCAGTCTTTCAGTCAGGCAAGATAGACTATTAGTATTAACAATCACTATTATTTCACTCTTAATCTTACCTTGACCATTCTTTAGCCCTTGTCAGGTGTTTATGCTCTTACTTGGAAAATTAAAAATAAAAAATGGAAATCTCCTTTCAGGAATAAAAAATAACAAAATGGTAGATTTCAACACAACATTATTTTCTTTCTTTCTTTCTTTCTTTCTTTCTTTCTTTTGTTTTGTTCAAAATTACTTGATAACTTATGTGGCCATTAATAATGCAGCTTGTGCTACTGTAACAGATTGATATGGTTGTTATGGTAGCATTAATTTTTTTTGTTTTGTTTTTTCATTAAAAATGGAGGTTTCATTTCTTTCTACATAGAACATTTCTGACAAAAGCTAGAGAATGAATGAAACAAAATGTCATGCTATCAACATCAAGAATACAAATAAGAGGTTCTATTGTCTCAAAAATATTTGGTATGTTAAGGACTCTTCTGAAAGTTAAAAACAATAACTTCACATAGTCACTATGGGTCAATAGCTTAAATTTCACTATGGGTCAATAGCTTAAATTTCACAAATTATATATACATTTAAAATATACACAAAAAAATTAGATAGTTTTAAAAATCCTTTGGTAATAATATATTTCATGGCTGGCTCTGCCTCTCGTCAACGCCAGCCCTGAAATATATCATTACCAATGGATTTGTAAAACCATCTAACTTTTGTTTCTTGGTTATAATACTCTGTTAAATTTAACAATAAATTTTAACATTGAGTTCTCTTTGGAGTTTGTCTCCATTGGAATTTACCTTATCAATTTTTAAGAATTCTACTGATATATATATATATATATATATATATATATATATATATATATATATGGATGTAAATAAGTATATGTGTGTGTGTGTGGGCAGATGTGAGGATGATACACTTCAATATATAAATATATATTAGGTATTAATAGAACAGTGCCTAATGCTTTATAACAGAGCAAAATGTATACATTAATTAATATACATAGTATCCAATGTTATAAGTATAATTCAGAGTTTCATGCATTATTCAATCATCAGGTGCATATTATTATTTTTTTATTATCATTTATATATATATATATATATATATATATATATATATATATATACGTAAATGATAATATATATGTAAAAATATATATATTATATATATAATAAAAAAATATATATACATATATATATATATATTTCCCTCACTAGTAGCACAACTCTGATGATGCAACTTTGTGTGTAGGGGGGGATTGTTAGTTAAAGAAAATGATGTCTGCTGAACTTCTTAGTCAGCTTTTCCTGGTTGGTGTCAAGTTGTTTTCATATTCATATCAGATGGAAGCTTGTAAAAGAACTTACTAAAATTGTGTTATATTCTAAGTACTTTCAATTGTCATTGGTCTTTTTCAGGGAAAAAAACTAGAAAGTAAATATAACTGGCTCTCAATGTTCTACCAACTTTCTTTGTAAGTGATCAATGATGATCAAAAGTACTCAAAAAGTAATACGTCATTTCAGAAAATTTCTTTACAAATTTCCACCTGACATGAAATTATTCAACTAACATCAAGAGAAACGCACCGCAAAGTTTAATAGACATCCTCTGTCTATTCTGTTTAATAAAATTTGTTTTAACAAAGGATATCTGCTTAAACATATTTTAAAATAAATAAATGTAGGAATAGTTATATTTAAACATGTTTTATTGAAATTGATATGTTCTGACTAATTTTTTATACTATGTATAGTTTCTTCATAAATTTGATCTGGATGCATATCAGCTTATATAATAAATATCAAACACAGACCTTGTTAGTTAAATTCAATAAAATGTTTGAATTAATTTTTCCTACTCTGCCTATGCATATGTTTTATATATATATATATATATATATATATATATATATATATATATATATATATATGACTTTACTTCACAAGGAAATATTTTTGTGTATTTTCCATGATAGTTACAAGCGCTTCCACATTGATTGCAGCAGACAAGAAAACATTGCTCAATTTAAGTTTTAAGTTAGAGAGTAATATATTCTTTATACCACCAAACATATTTATAAGTAAAATTACCATCAAAACAGATTCATATTCCAGTTGCAAATCACCTGTATTACATAGAAAATATCACTTAGATAAGTTTGATTAGAAACTTTTATCAAAGACTTTAAAAAAATGACCTGCAATTTTATGATTTTTCTTATTATTCTTTAATAATTCAGGGACAAGAAAAAAATCCTTCTTACATCAGGTCCATCTGAACTGGTACAACTTTGGTGTGGTAAAGTTAAACTACATCTTGCCTGTTGGCTTACTTCTCGACGAGTTAAAAAATAAGTTACATTTTTACTAAATATTTGGTTCTTTAGGCAGATAACTTCTTCACATTTACTCTGATGGTACCATTTAAGCATGTGTCGTAAATAATAAAACAAAAAAGAATATGAAAATACACTTAATAAAGGAACAAAAATACATGAATCAATTCCGCATCACACACTATCACTTAAAAATGGACACCTGAAGATAGTAGGAGCTGAAATATTTGTCAGTAATAACATCTATAACAACCAAGATAAAAACAATAGTTTTAATAAATCAATTGTTGTAGTGAAATATCCTACTTTTGGTACAGTCGGATTGATGAGTCTGTGCAGTACCCCTCACAAATGAGAAACCTTCATTAATTCATTTGCATACATTTTGTATAAACTCACAAATACTACTTTCTTAGTATAAGACAATTTATTCTAAAATCGCAATCTAGCGACAATTTACCAATCGGTTGATTTTTCCCAAAACTTGCAATCTGATTGGTTGATTCTAACCAATAGAATCTTATGCACATGAGATAAACTTCTTTCCCACACAGCTAAGTGAGCCTACCAGCACCTATTTAAACCGTGCCCGCATCTCCTCAATCAGTTGCCCCACAATCTCCAGTATATATTAGCATTTTTGCCTCATTGGTTGTTTCCCCATTTTAGGTGCCCTTTGTAAATATGTGGTATTGTAGTGTATGAAGTATTGGGAGGTGATGGATAGGTTCTTATGGTGAATGTGCAAATTGTTAATGAGTGCTAGGGTCATGAAAGTATTTAGCTTGGTATAGGATAGTTACAGAAGACCACCCTCTACCCACTCTTTTTGGCTTTGTGCCACATTTTGTATAATTTTATACGAATAAATATTTGGCCTGGAAGCGCCAGCATGAGCACTTGTCTGACTCTCTGCCTTTTGGTAGAGAGTGACCCAGTCGAGGCTTCACTGAAAAATAGAGTCTCATCTGGGTAATATTAGACAATAAATTTTTGCCTGGGATTTAGGGCCCAGATACCCCCACATTAAAAAGGCCTTGTACCACATTCTGCCTTGGTGGGGAGGTAGATAAATATCATTGGCCTGGAAGCATATGCCAATTCACACTTGCCATGTTACAGACAACAATCACCCAATTTGTTCACAATGTGGTGCAAACTTGAATCCATGACAGTCAAAGCTTCACGTCAGCAATGTGCCAATTCACTTACTGAGACTTCCAAGTTAAACTACAGACTTTACATTCATTCACACACACAATATTCTTCAACAAACTTTCCTTCACATAGAATATCTATTACAAACTCTTAATCATCTAAGACATTCACCCAACAAAATAATTCAATCAAACTTGGAACACTTAACAAAAAATAATCTTTTTAAAACATTTTCTTTTCAGTTCAGACCTTACAGTTTAAGCGAGACAACTCTTTATTTTATCTTGTACATTTTTACCGTAACTCAAGCTTGAACTTTGCAATTCACCAATATTAATCTCAACTTACATGACCAACCACTGATCTCTTCTTATTTTGTGTATCTTTGTTGAAATACAATTTTAAGTTGTTATTATAACATGTTGTTTGTTTTGTCAATTGTTTTTAATATATAAAATTACAAAATTTGTACTGAGTTAGGTTTGCCTCCGACCTTGCTTATTTCTGAATTAACCTTCACCACCATATCCGTTACATTTGGTTGGAAATCCTGACCATCTTCTACAAGTCCATCTATTATATGAGAGTCATAGCTACTGATTGGTGAGAAGTGTATATGGTAGTGTATATTGCAGAAGACTAATCTCTCAGTGATACTCTCCTACAGGATAATCTGGTTTTTCCTATGACGTCAGTATTTCGACGGGATTTGAAGGACTCAAACAGGTAGTCATCAAATACATTACAAAGTGGCAAAGATTTTCTAACAACTCAATTGAGTACTTGCCAAGTACAACAGAGCAACCAAGTATTTGAAATGTGCAAAGTATAAAAAAAATTGACATATAATCCAGAGAATGGCATAACCTTACTGGCATATTTTAGAAGATATGAAACTATTTTTACTAAACAGTGTCAGGATTGGTCAGACTAGGAGAAAATTACTTTATTAATGCCCAAACTTGGTACTAACAAAAATCCAAAATATAATAAATTGATACTACCAAAATAACCTGAAGAATTGTTCTTTAATGAAACAACTAAAATCTTATCAAATATTTTTTATGAAACAGAGTTTATTTCACATGCGATATAAGTGTTTAATTATCATAAAAGACAAGTAAGTGGATTTTGTCACGTAAGCAGGAACTGTTAATGTGCAGCGTGATATATTTATCTAGGTGAATTGTCTATCAATATGTTTAAGAGTTTAATATTCATGGAAGGACTAACAGCTTCAAAAGACCAAAACTGATGTCCTAATAACCATAATCGTATAGCGGTTGCTATGTGTTTTTCTTATCCACATTCAACCCGTGTAATTTACTTGTCTGCGATTGGCTTATAAATAACTACTGTTATTGTATAGGACAATTTAACAATCGCAGTCGCTTTAACCTTTCACCTCAGAAGCAACTTTCACGTGTGTTTTGTTGATTGTTTAATTTTTAGCCAATCACAGATTTATCTTCTATAAACAAAGTTTCTCCCATGCTTGCTCACTTGATCCACTTTCTACAGATAAATAGACTTGTTTTTGCAAGCTTAATCAGTAGACACACACAGGCCTAAAGACTATGCTACATGTATACCTTCTCTCTCTACTCATCCCTGCCTAACGCACACACAGACACAGAACTTTGTCTTCTGTCTGAAACATTTTTCATCAAGAACTTTTGATCTTTGAACAAAATCTGTACCATTTGCAATTATATTGCAAATAATTGTACTTTATTTGTTCTTACATGAAAATCTTAACAACTGTAACAAACGTTTTTTCAGCTCATGAAAAAACTTCTTTTCAACTTGCCTTGTCTACGAACAGATAAAGGGGAACAACTCTTCTCTCTATACTTTACTGTATATGTACTGATATTACATGTCTTGTTTGTTGAATATATTTTAATTTATTGGTTACAAATTGAAGTTGTTAGTTTTATTATTTCTTGTTGGACAAATCATAATATAAATCGTTAGAGGACTAAACATCCTCTACAATCGAGCAAGATTCTGAAATTACACTCCAGAAAATTACTGAAGAATGCTAGCGTTTGATTAACATTAAAAAAGACAATGTTAAAATACAAGAAAAAAGAAATTTGCAAGAGCTGAAGGTTAAGAAGAAATTATCTATTGGTAAGACGAAAATATTCTTATGTCATGCATGCTGGGGGTATCATGTAAAGAAAGATTATTTTTTCAAAAAAAGGTTTGCTTCATTTGTGCCTATCATGAGCACAAAAGCTCACACTGCATAACTAAGCAGAAGAACAAGAAAAAGTGTAAAAGTTTGTTTAGGAATGGGTTCCCGGTCCATCTACCTCCTCCTTCGGTCTTAGTGTTAGTTCGGTTGGAAGCTCTTTGCAGTTACTAACTATGGTGGCAATGTCTCTCCATTCTGAGGGTACCGGGTTGGCAGTTTCCTGGTTGCTACTTCCGACTGGTAATTAGGATCCCGAACTCTTGCGTAGCGTCTTGAGAGGCTGCTCTGATCAACAGTTGAATAATATCGGGGTTCCTGTAGTGCCATATCGCGCATGGACGGGCGTCCCTTCATGAACCTCCGGTGGGCAACCCCGAGGCCACATTATGTTGCAGGCTGCGCCAGTCTCCATTCCTCACATGCTGCAATCAGTGACCGACTGATTCTACTCTAGACCTCTCTCCTCAACTAAAACACTATGAAAAAAAAAAAACAAATTAGCAAAACCAAACCAGCTACTTGGAAAATGCCCAATCCTATCCGTGTCTCTTTCACTAACATACGCGGTATCCGCACTAAATTTTATAGCGTAGAATCATTCCTCCAAACTAACTCACCTGATATCTTAGCCCTATGGGAAACTAACCTTGACCCTTCTATCCCCTCCTCTGAGTTTTATGTTCCTGGCTATCTTCCCCTCTTCAGGAAGGACTCCAATGTCCATATACATGGGCTTGGTGTATATGTCAACGAACACCACCCCCTAGCTAGAGTGACACCTCTTGAATCCCTGGACCAGTCTTTCATGTGCTTCCATCTCTCACTTCTAAGCTCAGTTAGCTATCTCTTCTTCCTCTACCGCTCCCCCTCCTCCTCTGACTGTTCAATACTTGACAGCATCTCTGACAATATTGACAAAACCATTTCTTCTCACCCATCTGCCCATATTTTCGTGTTTGGTGATTTTAACGCCCACCACACTAAGTGGCTGGAAAACTGTCACCAACCCTGCTGGTGTCCACACCATTAATTTTTCAATCTCCCAATCCCTTACGCAAGTGGTGGACTTCCCCATGCGTTTCTCCAATAGCCCTAACAGAAGGGACTCGCTACTAGACCTCTGCTTCACTTCCATCCCAAATTCTTGCACCCACCAGACAGCTCTGCACAGAGAGCCCACTTTCATAGCAGCAGATTTGGCAATGGATTCAATATAGTCATTCCATTTGAGGTCCGCCGAGAGTGTAAGGCCAAGGAGGCGTAGTATTTTACTCTCTGGGAGGCTAGCCTGTCCCATGCTAATGGGAAGTAGATGCGATTGTCTGTGGTGATTAGTTGATAACAGCTTTGTTTTGGAGGCATTGAAATTTACCAACCATTTCCTACCCCAGGTCACTACGGATTGGAGGTCCCTTTCAAGTACGGCAGCGAGGTTCACTTTGTCGTCCAGACCTGGTTTCTGATCGATGCGGGAGTAGATTGTTGTGTCGTCGGCATACATGCCAACTTGGGATCTAATGGTGTCGGGGAGATCATTAATGTAGATCAGAAAGAGCGTGGGACCTAGGATAGAACCTTGAGGGACGCCCGCGTTCGTCTGGTAGTTTTGGGAGGCATGCCCATTTAATACCACCTTCAATGTGCGGTTAGAGAGGAAAGACTGGATGAGGTCAAACAGATGTCCAGTTATCCCATAGCTCCGCAGTTTGCATAAGAGGCCAGCATGCCAGACCCTGTCAAATGCTTTGGAGATATCCAAGGCAACGGTTCGGGCTTCACCATTCTTGTCAAGTGCCTGGTATATGTACTCGGTAATAGTCGTTAGCATATCAGCAGTAGACCTGGTGAAGCGAAACCCATACTGTTTGTCAGAGAGAAGCCCGTTGGCCATAAGATGCTGAATCACCTTGGCGTTGATAATGGCTTCGAAAACTTTGCCAAAGATTGGAAGGAGACTAATAGGACGGTAATTGGCGGGGTCTGAGGGTTCGCCAGAATTCTTAAATATAGGTACTACGCAGGAGGACTTCCAACAGGCAGGAAAGCAGGAAGCAGATAGACAGAGGTTATAGAGTTTAGAGAGGACAGAGGAGAGTTCTGGGGCACATTTCTTCAGTACTATGACTGGAATTCCGTCACCGCTGCTCGCTTTGTGTGGGTCAAGTTGCGCAATTGTCTTGGCGACCAGCAAGGGTGTAATGTGGACGTTATTTATTTGAGCCTTAGTTCTGGATGGGAAGTCTGGTGTAGGTATTCCTAACGAGTCCAGTGTCGAATTGGTTGAGAATCTACGGGCAAAGCATTCAGCCTTGTCGGCTGGGGAGGTGAGAACTTCAAATTCATTGATTAGTGGGGGTATTGAAGTCTTGTTCCTGCTGAGCATGCTTTTGCAGAGACGCCAGTAATCTTTGGAGCCAAACTTAGAGGATGCTATGCGTTGCCTAATTCTGGTAGCAAACGCCCTCTTGGCTTCGTTCAGTACTTTTTTACACTTGTTCCGTGCTGAGGTGAAAAGGCGCCTGTTTTGGTTCGATGAGCAGCTTCAATAGAGCCGGAAGAAATGGTTCCGGTGGGCAATAGCGGCCGAGCAAGCGGGTGAGAACCAGGGGGACGAATTTGGTTTTAGTTGGAATTTTCTGGCAGGGATAAAAGCATCGATGCCAGCCTTAACCCAAGAGGAGACTTCAGAGGCACAGTCTTCGACAGGAAGATCAAAGACGTTGTTCCAGGGGACGTCGCAGAGGAAGTCCCTGAACGAGTCCCAGTCGGCTCTTTGGTAGCAGTATGATATTCTGCTGGTCTGGTTTTCTTGGGTAGAGTTAGTGCGGATTGATATGTTTACGGAGACTACAGTGTGGTCAGAGTTTCTGAGGGGGCAGAGTTGCCTGGTAGTGCAGGAGTCTGGGATGGAGGTAAAACAAAGGTCGAGTAAAGAGTCCCTTCCGTTAGGGTTTTTAGAGAAACGCGTGGGGAAGTCCACCACTTGCGTTAGAGCTTGGGCTATTGAAAAGTGCATGGTGCAGATCCCAGCAAGGTCGGTGGCTGAGTTTTCAAGCCACTTGGTGTGGTGGGCGTTAAAATCGCCAAGCACAAATATATGGGCAGATGGGTGAGAAGAAATGGCCCTGTCGATGTTAGTAGAGATGCAATCAAGTAACATACAGTCAGAGGAGGAGGAGGGGGAGCGGTAGAGGAAGAAGAGATAGCTAAGTGAGCTTAGAAGTGAGAGACAGAAGCACATGAAGGAGTGATCAAGGGATTCAAGAGATGTGACCCTGGCTAGGGGGAGTTGTTCACTGACATATACACCAAGCCCATGCATATGGACATTGGAGTCCTTCCTGAAGAGAGGAAGGTAACCAGGAACGAACAGCTCTGAAGAGGGGATAGAAGAGTCAAGGTTAGTCTCACATATAGCTAAGATATCAGGTGAGTTAGTTAGGAGGAAAGACTCTACACTATTAAAGTTACTGCGAATACCTCGTATATTTGTGGAGGTAACGCAGATAGGTTTGGGCGATTTACGACTAGCTGGTTTAGGCTTGCTATTTTGTTTGTTTAATTTCATGCTGGTTATAGTTGTGGATAGAGAGAGGTCTAGAGTAGGTTCAGATGGTCATTAATTGCAGCAGGTGAAGGATAGTGAATGGCGCCGCCTGCAGCATAATGTGGCCTCAGGGTTGCCCATCGGAAATTCATGCAGAGACGCCCGTCCATGCGCGAAATGGCACTACAGGAACCCCGATATTATTCAACTGTTGATCAGAGCAGCCTCTCGAGATGCTATGCAAGAGTTCGGGCTCCTAACTACCAGTCGGAAGCAGCAACCAGGAAACTGCCAATCCGGTACCCTCAGAATGAAGAGACATTGCCACCATACTCACCAACTGCAAAAAGCTTCCAGCCAAACCGACATAAAGACCGAAAAAGAGAGAGATGAACCGGGAACCCCTTCCTAAACAAGAAACAAGGCGATCACCTCTACTCCTGTCCAAAAGAAGGGGGTGGAGTGTGAGACCAGGCGATAGAAGGTACTATCTACTCCAATTAAAAAAAAAAGAATAAATGTGTGACTGAAGTTAACTAAGTTTTAACTAGTATAAGTCACACCTAAATTTGATAATTAAGAACAATTTACACAAAAATTAGGCAGAAAAGATAAGAACCGAAAAAAAATAAAATAAAATAAAATAAAATAAAAAATACAGATAAAAATAAATAAATAAATAATTCAAAAAATAAGATCACACTGGCTAAACTCACCAAGTTGCAGGCTGGCTGACAGAAAAAAGTTAAGAAAATTTCAAAAATTATCTTCATTTTGTTTCTTCTATACAGTTCTGGAAAGTTTAAGTTACCTTAAGTAAGCAGTAACAGACAGTAGTGTGATGGGGGGGATCACCTCAGAGCCATGTGTCCAGTTAGCAAGGGAGAGAGAGAGCAATAAAATAAAAAAAAAGACAAACATGGCCGGTCTTAGAATTCCTACATATAACCAAAACCCTAATATACCAAACCTAAATTTGATAATTAAGAACAATTTACACAAAAATTAGGCAGAAAAGACCTAATCCAGTCATTCCTCTCTAACCACTCACTGAAGGTCGTACTAAATGGACATGCCTCCCAGAACTACCCTACAAACACGGATGTCCCCCAAAGCTCTATCCTAGGTCCTACACTTTTTCTAATCTACATCAATGATCTCCCCGATGCCATAACATCCCAAGTAGGCATGTATGCTGATGACACCACAGTTTACTCTCACCTCGATCAAAAATCTGGTGTTGGTGACAAGGCGAACCTCGCGGCAAGAAATGGCTCGTAAAATTCAATTCTTCCAAAACGAAGCTGCTGTCAATTAACCACCACAGACAACCGCACCTCCCTCCCATTAGCATGGAACAGGCTTGCCTCCCAGAGAGTAAATCACTGCGCCTACTTGGTCTGACACTCTCAGCGGACCTCAAGTGGAATGACTACGTCGAATCCATCGCTAAATCTGCTGCTATGAAAGTCGACTCTCTGTGCAGAGCCCGGAAATTCTTTCCATCGGAATCTATCCTGCACATATATAAATCTACCATCCGCCCATGTATTGAATACTGCTGCCACATCTAGTCAGATGCCCCTGCTATTCTCGGGGTTCTTGACAAAATACAGCGGAGAATGTGTAATGTGATCGATACGGACTTAGCTGACCGCCTGCAGTCACTCTCTCACCGGCGTGACGTGGCTTCTCTGTGCCTCTTCTATAAATACTTTCACGGCTTCTACTCTGATGAACTTAAATCATTGGTGCCCCCTAGGTGTGAATTTGCACGAGATACTAGATTAGCATCTAGGTTCCACCCTTTTACAGTGAAACTGATGAAATGTAACCGCAATTTCTACTCCAACAGCTTCTTTTTTCACACTTCCCACCTGTGGAATTCCCTTCCGCATGCTTGTTTCCCCGACGGCTACAACCTCCAGGAGTTTGAATGTAAAGTCAATAGACACCTCCTAACACACTAACTCGCACCCATTCTCTCCAACACTCTCCCTATGTACCTCCTAACTAGTCTATCACCCTCCTGCTGACATTTCCTATACCCAATTGCTCTATGTAACCCCTGTGCTATAGTGGCAGTGGAATGCCTTGCTTGGGGTGATATGATTAAAAAAAAGTGTAAAAAGAGGTAAATGTCTTACATTGTAAAAAAAATAATGACTAAGAAATGACAAAAGAAAATATGTAAATGTCAAAATAAGTGGATAAACAATGAAACTTCTACTAGACACAGGAAGTGACATTTTCATTATTGGCGATGTGACGTGGAAAAAATCAGTTGTCCAAAGTTGAAAACATCAAACAAAATTGTCAGTGGTTTATCTGGGCAAAAACTTAAATTCATGGAAGAATTTACTGGAAATATCTTTTTTGTCAGTATGACATGGGAATCTAAAGTTTACATGATACCTGGTGCAACAAATCTATTTGGCACAGATTGATTAATAATGTTTAATCTATCAGAATTATCCATAAACTCCTTCTGCAGTAAAGTCAATGTTACCATATAGAAAAGAGTGAAGGAAACGGAAAAACATTACTGAGTTGAGGGATGAATTTCCTTAAATATTTACGGAAGGGTTGGAACTCTGTACAAAAACAGAAGTCATGTTCAAAGTTAAGAATAATGTTAAGCCAGTATTTAAACCAAAAAAGAGTGTGCCATTTGCAGGACTCAAACAAATAAATGATGAGTTAGAATGCTTGGAAAAGATAGGTATTTGACAAAAGTTGATTATTTGGAGTGGGCAACTCTGACAGTTTATGTAAAGAAGAAAAACAAAAATATTAGAGATTGTGCTGATTTTAAAAGAGTTAAATTATTGTATAAAGGATCATATATATCCATTATCACTGCCAGAAAATATATTTACAAAATTGAATGGCAGTAAGATTTTCTCAAAAATTGATCTTTCAGACGCATATTTACAATTGAGATCTGAGGAAGAATGTTCAAAATTGCCACTGATTGACACACACAATGTCCTTTTTAAACTGAACTGTTTACCATTTGGGTTAAAAATAGCACCAAACATGTTTCAACAAGTGATGAACACTATGTTGGCTTGTTTAGATTTTGCAACAGCCTATTTAGATGATATTCTGGTATGAAGCCAGAATGTAAAAGAACATGTCAGGTACATTAGAACAGTGTTCAAAAGGATTCAGGAGAATGGTTTGTGAATTTTTATGCAACAAACTAAATATTTGGGTCCAATTATTGATTAGCATGGTAGAAGACTGGACCTGGAAAAAGTGGAAGCAATCAGGAATATGCTGCAACCAACAAACATAAATGAGTTACAGGTATTTCTGGGGCTAGAGAACTATTATGGTTTTTACATCCCTAAGTTGTATGAACTAAGAGCTTCATTAAATGAATTGCTAAACAAAAACATTAGATAGTATTGATCTGAAAAATGTGCAAGGGCATTCCATGAAATTAAGGAATGTTTATTGGCAGACTTGTCAATAGCACATTTTGATTCAGAAAAGGAGATTATCCTAGCATCTGACGCAAGTGACCATGGCATCAAAACCATAATCTTGCATAGGTTCAAGGATGGAGTGATGAAATTGATAGCACACGCATCTAGGACAGTGCTACCGGTGGAAAAAATTAAAGCCAAGTTGAAAAGGAATCTCTAGCGGTGATTTATGCTGTGTAAAAGTTTCACCAATTTATTCATGGTAAAAAATTTGTGATTCAAGTAGAACACAAACCACTATTAGCAATATTTATTTCGAGAAAAGAAATCCTAATGCATGCATGTTATTGCAGCATTGTGAGAAGAGAATGAGATTTCAATGTTATTGTGTAATACAATTCAGAAGTTACTGGTAACACTGGAAGATATAAGGAAAACCACTGAGAACCATGTTTTTATTAACAATACAAAAAGGCAGTTATGGAAAACAGGAATAACAAATGAGAAGTGAAAATATTTCCATTTTTCAATGTGTAGACAAATACTATTGTATAGAGACAGAGTTGTAATACCTCACACTTTACAAAAGAAAATTCTTAAGGAATTTTATGTATGCCATTTACGTATTTGAAGAATTAAATTCTTGATGGAGAGCTTTACATACTGACCAAATATGGACAGAGATATTAAACATACAGTTAAACAGTGTAGAGGATGTCAACTGATAGCAAAGGTGGCAGCTATTAAAATACAACCATAGCCAAAAATTGATGCTCCATAGGCAAGGCTACATGTTGACTATGCAGAACTTGTTAATGGACAATACTACCTCATAGTCATGGACAGCTTCTCAAAGTGGTCTGAAGTAGTAAAATGTAAACATCCAACAACAGCTACCACAATAAATGTGCAGAATTAACTATTTTCTAGATTTGGAGTTCCAGAAACTCTGGTTACCAATAACGGTATTCAGTTCACTGGACATGAATGCAAGATTTTCTGTACATCTTTGGCAATAAGTCATGTAACTACCTTTGTATATTACTCAAGGTCTAATGAGCAAGCAGAGAGAGTCATGGATACCTTTAAAAAGACACTTATGAAAAATCAAGGAATAAAAACAAACAAACATGCTATACAGAAGTTTCTAGCTGTATATAGAATCACACATAATCCAAATGTGGATCTTGTACTGATACCTGCTGAACTAATGTTTGCCAGAAAAATAAGATCCGTGTTTGACAGGCTGTTGCTCAGTCGTGTAAGGAAAACTTCTGAAGTAAAAAACACTGAAGTGAGAACTTATCAGACTGAAGACAAAATTGTTTTCAATTTCTATAGAGCTGGAAAATCATTTTAGGAAGACGGTACAATCATGAAGAAACTCAGTAGATTGATGTACATCATGAAAAACAATGGGTTCAAGAGCAAAAGGCATGTAAACCAATAGTGACGAGGTGTACGAATGATATTGTGGAAGACAACAAGGAAATACCGATGGAAGTACTTTATGATACTTTCCAAGTACCAGTTTCTCAAAATACATATGCAGCTCCAATTCAGAGAGGTGTGAAAAGAAAGAATATTAGGGAAAGGAAACCGCTTCAAAGGTTAAGTTCTGACCATAAATGGAAAACTACTCTTCTGGTACAATAGGAAGGGTGAGTTCATCTATTATATAAGAGTCATAGCTACTGATTAGCAAGGAGTGTATATGGTAGTGTATAATCTCTCAGTGACACTCTTGTACAGTATAATCCAGTTGCTCTACAAAGTTTGTATTTGGTAGTTTACCACTTGTGCACAATTCATTATTGTACCTTTTGCAAGGATAGAACATCAATGTACAAACATCTTTGTAAACATAAAATAATATAAAACACAATGCATTTATATCAAATGAATGCCCTGAAGAGATGAGTTTATATTCATAGATTTGTTTCACACTTCGAGCCCAATCTTTGAAACTTTAGTGGAATAAAGGTTTTTCAAATTTCTTCAATCATAATAATTATGAAATAACAATTTAAGCTAGAATAAACCAGGCACAAAAACAAATCTTTGATGACTGACTCATCATTAGTGTTTTTAATGATATAAAACGGATGATATATCCATTAATCTCCAAAAAGATTTTCAAGAGCCAATCAAGAAAATATGTGTTATATCTTACTATTTAATATACTAAGTGTATTTTTGTATATTGGTTCTGTAATGTCTGTAGCTTTTTGCTGCAATGAAGTTATCTTCCATGCATGGGTGAGGCCAGGTAACGGTGTCTTTATTATGACAATGATAAACGCTTCAAAGATTTTTATGAAGTTGAGAGGTGAAAAGACTGACTCCATGAAAGAGCAGAATACAACAAGTATTGTAAAAATATATATTTAAAGACTTATATGTGAAAAATAATAATGAATTAACAAAATATAGTCATTTTTACAGTATATGCTACCTGGTATTAATATAAGATTCTACTGGACATGAAATGGGTGGTCATTTTCTACTGTTATTAACTAAAAACAGCTCTGTATGAATTACTATATATTAATATAATGAATAGTAGGGACTTTATAATATGTGCTATCATATTTTATGATGACATTGGCTAATTAATGCAACAACAATAAAAGTTTCAAACTCAGCAAAATTATTCTAGTTATTATATGCCTACTTCAACAACAGAAATTATCAACTTCATACATAATTCCAATACCACTCATATATATATTTTATGCAAGATGTAAGATTTGGAATATCATAAATCCTTATCATTATATGAAAATATTAAATTTTAAACAATCTAGTTATTTGCTAAGTATTATGAACAGAGACTACACAACCAATTAGACAAATGCATAAAATTTTAAAACAACCAATCAATTGTACACATGCATTTCATCTTTCCAAAATTCTGTCAAATTCCTAATTAGATAGCTGAGATGGTAAACCAGATAGACCAAAATTCTCCTGCCTCATTCTCAACAAGAAACATATAACTACTCAAAATTTTTATTCAAGGGACTATATCTTCTTTATACAAGAAATGTTCAATTGAAATCACTTTTAAAAGATCAGAGAACAATAAATATTACAGTATTACATTGTCGTTTCTTGTTGGTTTGTTTTGTTTTATGGCATATCAACCTCAATGGGTTATTTAATGCTGACAAGTTTTTTACAATAGATTTGTATGAATAGAAATTGTATTCTTTGTAAAAAACTTTTGGTATTTTTGCTATAAAAATCTATTTTTATGCTTTCATAGTGTTTTGACCTCAGTTTGGAGGTTAACTATTTGCCCATAGTTGGACCCTAACAGGTACTACAACCTCATGAACAACAGCAATTAAGAAGTAGTTTCATGTTCCTCTACCTAAGATTCATAAAGATGATATTCCACTCAGGCTGATTGTTAGTAGCCTAGGCTCAATGTGTCACCCTCTGAGTTGCTTCCTTGTAGATATAATTGACCCACTGATAGAAAAGTCACCATCATATGTTTGAAACCCCGCCCACTTCATGGAACTTATCAAGGATGCTACCAGCCAATGCAACCAGATGGTGAGCCTGGATGTGGAAAGTCTGTTTACCAAGGTACCCATGGTGGAGGCACTATCAGTAGTCAGGGACAGACTGGCCTCTGACTCATCCCTAGGAGAATGTACCAGTGTTCCACTAGACAACCTGATGGAGATGTTGACTTTCTGCACACAAACAACACACTTCGGATTGGGATCAGATATATATCAGCAGGATGAAGCTATACATGGAATACTTAGAAGAAATCGCATTAGAATCCACAGTTTTAAAGCCAATCTCTGGCTGAGATACACTAATGACACCTTCATACTCTGGCCACACCAGGAGGAGGTCCAGACGCTACTCGACCAAAATCATCCACACTGTTCTCTATGGAAAAAGTGTGTGACAATAAACTGGCATTTCTGGATGTGCTAATAACTTGAACAGAGGTGGGGTTCAAGACATTCATTTACCACAAGCCAACATTCACCAGACAATACCTCAACTTTAATTCCCACCACCCATATAATGTAAAGAAAGGAATGTCCGTTGCCTTCAACATTGAGCAAAAGTCATAAGCAGCAATCCAGAGTCATACAAACAGGAAATGGTAAGTATAAGCAGTACCCTACAATGAAACAATTATCCAGAATACATGACAACAACTCCTATATACACGGAAGGAAGAGTGCATGGGGATAACAACTCTCAGAAAACAGACTCGGTCTGTCTACCCTATGTGAAGGGGTTATTGAAGAAAATACAAAGGATCTGTGGTCCATATAACATCAGGACAATCTTCAGAAGTGGTTCTACACTTTGCTGGTACCTCTCCTGAGTAAGACCCACAACAGAGAAGGACATGACTAAGGACTGTGTGTATGCCATTCCTTGTAGTTGTGGAAGAAAATATAAAGGAGAGACAGGCCACTCCATTAAGGTAAGGCTAAAAGAACATTGCAAGGCAGTAACACGAGGGGAGATAGAAAAATCAGGCGTAAACTGACCGCATATGTAGGGAGAAAGTGGATCACTGCCCCCTATGAGATGAAGTTGAAATAATAGATAGAAGACACCACTGGACATTATGTAAACTTAAGGAATCAGCACATATGCTAGAGTTCAAAAATCTCCTAAGCCGACCAAGCATAGAAATGAACACAATATGGGGACCAGTAATACGGAGTGCCAAAGAAAATCATTAGGGTCAAAAATTGCAATATGAGCTTTGGTAAAAAAATTACTAGAGAAAACCATTAACATAAAAATTGCAATATGAACTCTGGTAAAAACGGGTTACTGGACATTAGGTTTATAAGTCCCAAAAATTCAGTTATTCTTGAAGGACAGTAGATATAGACGTTGGTTAGTTCCTGATTTGACTCTTAGAGTTGTAAGTTCAATAACAGGCTACAGCAGTAAACAAGTAACTTGCAGGGTTAGAGGGCAATAACTCATGACTTCCAATCAAGGCTTTACCCAGCGATTGTAATAAAAGCTTCAGTTTGAAATTCTTAAAGAATCCCTTAAGAAACGTCATACAAATATGAGGACAATAGTCCGAATAATGTAAATACTGTAAATACTACCTTATCTCAGAAATATAGACACGCACACACACACACACACACACATATATATATATAGTTTGTTTAAACTAGATAAATAGGAATGAACTCAGGGCTCTATCCTTGGACTCACTTTGTTCCTAATTTTGAAATTAAATTTGAGAAAAAATAGACAAGGAATATCTGTTGTTTGTTGAGTTTCTCCTGTATATCAAATGAGAATATAGACAATAAATCAGTTTTAAACCACAACAAAAAATAATATCTGTTAATTTATTTTTTTGTAACCAGATGCACTCCAATTTGTTAAAGACAAAAAGCAATACAAAATATGATCTGTAGATATATAAATCCTGCAGATAGAAAAAATCACCAAACAATCATCATAGACTATAAAAAATTAAAAACACTCAACCTTGCCATTATTAACAAGAAAATTTCCATAAAAATACTTTGCAAAAGATTAATGTTATAAACAAATTCTCTTGTTCTTGTTATATATATATATATAGGTCCCATTAAAAATGACAGACAGGGTGTGATAGTTAAGTCTCTTATGTCATTTTTCATGTGATCTTATGATTTTTTCTTTTGGGGACATAAACTAAATAAAAATTGTCCAAATGTTTTGTTTCTCCAAGCACTTATAGCTCTTCTTTTAGCCATTTTCAAGAATGAATTTTATTTTACATTACATGTAAAATAACATTTATCCTCAAAAATGGCTAAAAGTAGAAACATAAGAAGCTATTACTCACAGTTGCATCTATTTCAACAGTAAAATAATGAGACCTAGTTGCCAATCTTGTATTGCTTTTAAACTCATGCAATTGAAGTACAAGAAGTAAAGCTCATCTAGACCATGACAAACATTGCAGATTCTTCTTTGTATTTTATTAAGAATCTCTAAATACATAGACCAGATGTGGCAGCAATATTCAATGCATGGTAGAATGGTTGACTTATATGAAAGATGTATTCTGGAGAGAAAAGCTATTTTGCATGACACAGTGAACCAGTTTTCCTTGTAGCTGACATAGCAATTGATTCAGTATAATCATTTTACTTTATGTCAGGAGAAAACATTAGCCCAAGAAGACACAATGAGCCACTCTTCTGGAGGTTAACATCAGCCATGCTGACGGAAGGCAAAAAAAGATCCTCTAAGTAGATAAAAGGAAAAGTGCAGTTTCTTTTTCTAGGTGTTAAAATTAACAAGCCCTTTCTTGCTCTAGTTAACAACAGATTGATGCTCATTTTTGAGATCAGCTAATAAGTTAACCTTACTGAACAGATCAAACTTGCCGTTAAGACAGGAGTAAATAGTTGTGTCATCAGCATAGATATTGAATCAAGAAGTGATGACATTGAGAAGGTTATTGATGAAAATTAGGAACAAAGTAGGTCCAAGTATAGAGGCCTGAGTTCACTCCCATTAATATAAAAAGATCCAGAAGAGAGAACTTCATTTTGAAATTTGATAAAAAAAAGATTCAATTAAATCAAACCTTCATCCAGAATTAACATAACCTTTCATCTCATGAACAAGGTCAGCATACCAAAAACTGTTAAATGCCTTTGAGTTGTCTAAAACCACAGCCAGAGTTTTACTCTTCTCATTTAAAGCTTGACAGACTCTTTCAACATAAACCATTAACATATCAACAGTTGACCTACAGAAGCAAAAACCATATTGTTTGTCTGAATGAAGATCCTGTATGGTTAGATGCTTAACCAATTCAGAATTAATTAGAGCCTTTAAGACTTTTCCAAAAAGAGGTAGAAGACTAATAGTTTGATATAAAGTATTCTGCTTTATAAATAGAATATAAGACTTATTGATAGAGTGAAGAGAGGAGGGATAGAGAACTTAGTCTTATTTTATTTAACATACTATTACAGAACCCCCAGTAGTCATGAGAACCAAACCTGTTAGATGATTCATTCTATCAATGAACAAAGGATTAGCTTCATTGAGGACATGCTTATAATTGTTACACACAGGTACAAAGAGGTGATTGTTGTGATCAGAACTATCATACTGCTACAGCTAAAAAGTGATTCCTGTGAGCTATGGTGGCTGAACAGGCAGGTTTGAACTAAGGAGAAGATTGTGGTTCCACTTCGTATTTCTGAGATGGTACAAAAGTATCAATGACTGCTTTAACCCAAGAAGAAAATTCAGTAGCACAATTCTCAATGAGAAGATGAAAACTTTCACTGAAATGGGTGTCATGAAAAAAAATCACAAAATGTATCCCAGTTAGTTACTCTGATAACAGAAGTCAAAACAAATATAAACAGATACTATCAATAATCTTCTCGGTATCATCAGTTCTCAACTCAGTGTTAACAGAGACTACAAATTGCCAAGAGGACAGAGTTGTAATGCTTGACATGAGACAAGAGAAGAGATAAGAAACAAATCAAGTAAAGCAGCATATTGCTAAAAATTATTAGGGAAAACAAGTAGAGAAATCTACAATTTGACTGAGATACTAAGCATTAGAAAAACTCAAAGTCTGAATACCAGTAACATTACTTGGATACTAGACATGGTGAACATTAAAATCACCAAACACAAAGAAAAATGTAGAAAGAGAGAAAGCCATTTCTATACTGTCTGATATTTTGTCTAATATGTAAAAGTCCTGAGAAAACAAAGAGAATGATAAAGGAAAAAGAGATGGCAAAGTGAGTGCAATAAATAAAGTCAAAAGTACATGAAAGAATCATCCAAGGACTCAAGACTTTCCATGAGGACATTTTCCCAGATGCAAAAACAAATGCCATGCATATGTATCCTAGCTTCTTTGACAATAAGAAAGATAGCCTGAAATAGAGAATTTATTGGTAGCAATAGATGAGTTTAAATTAGTTTAAAAAATTGTGAAGATATCTGGAGATTTCAAGAGAAAAAAATTCTAGACTACAGAAATTGGTATGAATACCATGAACATTGGAGAAAGAAAGGTTGAAAATAGATATATATATTCCAATGTTAGTTTTAGCAACTGGAACTTGCTTGTAATACATCAGTAAAAAATATTTGTTTTTAAATGATTCTCAAAAAGAATCATTTGTATGCATGCAGAAATAATATATATATATATATAGCAGGCTTAAATAACATTCACTTACTTTTCTGAATGTTGGTTGTATAAGCAACAAGTATATCCATAACATTAAAAAAAAGATTTTTTTTTATCTCAAATACTACTAAAAATAAATAATTACACTGCATTTTTAACCAACTCCAATCATTAAAGGTTGTGAAAATAAGGAATTTTATCTTAACTTTATACAATCACTATATGATTTACAATATTTAAAATCTAAAGTGATTTTCCAAATATCATCTTCAACAAGTGTATACTCGCAATTCCCGTGAATATTATTAAGACCTCCATCAAAAGTTCACATTCGATTTGCTCTATAATTTTGACACACTTTGTTCTCACTAAACAGATTCCATACAAAGTTAACTGAAAAATAATTGCCTTAAAGATAAAAATCATGAAATATCAGAGACAACTTTAAAAACATTTCTTTCTGTTTTAGAAGCAGGTTGAAATATTTCAAACAATGAACAAAGTTTGCCAAGATTTATATAAAAATATCTTGTCCATATTTAGTATTACTCAGGGGGAAATCACTTCAAAGATAAAACAGGAAAAACATTTGTACATCCAAGGCAAATATCATTTTTTCAAGAAATTACACAGTAGGCCGTTTATGTCTAAGACAGAAATGGCATACTGTGCTCCTTGATAATCTTAGATGATCTTGATTGACCTCTAAGATGAAACTCACACATTTGATATGTCTTCATGCTAAACTTTAGGCCAATGTGTCTTGTTATTTGAGCATGATCTTGGCACAGACAATATTGACAACTTTTGAATAGAGTCATTAATAATCTAAAATTTGTTCAGACAAATGAATTCTTTGTTTTCTTGATGCTGACACAAGAACATGATGAACAAATGAAGTTGTCTGAATAAAATTTGTAATGGTTGGAAAATACTTGAAAAAATTCAGTGTTTGTTAATCCATTAAATGTAGTCAAAACTTATCATTCAAAGCCTACCATTTGTAGTTAATGGATTAATATGATCTTCCACTCCATAAATATTTTTATAAAATGTTGCAAAAGAAATAAATTCCATGTTTGGCACCTGTTGAAGTGCGATGGAGATAGTATTAGGGAACCCTGTGTCGAAAGTCAGTTTAGTGAGTTTTACCAACCCAACTCTTTCAAATCCAGCCAACTGTCTCATTCCGTTTGTGTAGATGTCTACTTGTTTGCCAACCCACTTGACCATGGTCAGCTTCCTGTACTCTGTCAACACATCATCTGTGAATGTTTCCTTCAAGCAGGCCTCAATCTGACATGTCCTTTTGGTCGTCATTCGCTATCTCCAAATACAATGTCATCATGCCTTCCACGTCATCCACCTGCTGAACTCTTGCCACCAGCCTCGCCTTTTTTAACCCTGCTACCACATCACCCTTGCTAATAAATAGCTGCTGATAACAGACAAAAAAACAAAATCTGTGTGCGAAAACTAAGTTCACTCATAGTAATAAAAAATGGGGTCAAAAACCCAATCTTTTCCTCGTATCAGCAAAAATCCAAGTTTTGATCACCAAACTTAAAAATCGTCTTTTACTCTCAAAGATCTAAAAAATCACTTTCTGCAACTGCTTCTCAGTAGAAGTTCATCTCTCTGGGCTTTCTGACTTGTCTATTTATTGACGCCTGAGTCCACACAGCTTTGCATTCATCTGGTCATGTAAACTAAACAAACCATCCTGGCACAAGAATTGAACTAAGCGTCCACATTACACTTAAGTTGTGTTTCTCGCATTCAGAAGGACACAGATTTCATCTTAAACCAAAGTCCTACATACCAGACAAAATTTGGCTCTGTTTCTTTGATTCAACTTTTGTTCTTTGTCACAATTATTCTATCAGGTCAGAAACTTGTTTTTTGGATTAGAGACCATATTATCAATCGGTCCTTATATTCTATGAATAATTCAATGTTATTTCTTTAGCTGAAACAGTGTTGTTGATCTTTATTTATCAAACTTATACCTTTCTAAAATCCTTATTGATATCAGATGTTAATCTTATACTGACACTCTGTACAGGTTCTTCCTGGAACACCCGCAACTTCCACCATTGTATTTTTTTACAGCAATTTATTTGAGTTTTAACATTTTCCCCAGCCAACACTGCTTTTGATCCATCACAGAAATGGATTTGATAACAGAAATATTTTTCCTCTGTGGTTGCAGCAATAATATAAAATCATTAGAAAAATGCTTCTGGCAAAAGATAAAATGCTTTATGTAAAATATTGTCATTGCATAAAAAACTTTTCAGCATCTTATATTATAAAAATAGATACAAAAGTGTTCATGTTATTTTTTCTTTGTGAAAAAAAAGTACAAAAGATCTTTCTCCAACAAATCCCTATTATATATTAAAATAAAAATTGAAAGTTATGATCTACCAAATAAGTATTTTTTATGTAAAATTAGATAAGTAAGAAAAATATAACCTCTGTCCTATAATAATTGTTACATTTGTATACAAATTTCATACATTAAATGTAAAGTAGTTACTTATTGAACAGAGTAATGTTTTAATAAGATCAATTCTTTACATCAAAATTATTGTCACCATTATATACTGCAAGTTTTATAATAGTTATCAAGATGGAAAATGGAATTGATAGGAAGAGCTCAAATTCAGGCTAAGATTGTAGCATTCACTTTCATACTAATGTCTTTGGGAAAGGCATCTATCAATCTTTCCTTCCTCCATCTATGGGTTAAATAGGAGAGTAAACTGGGATTTTTAGACTTGTTAGGGGTTTCATAAGTAGTGTAATGGTTATTAGCATGGAAAATGGAACTGGTTAGCAGAATTCTAATTCTGACCAAGGCTGTTCTCTTCATTTTATTCTTATGTGTTCAGTCCATTTCTCATCTTAACTATGACTTAAATAGCAGAGTAGACTAAATTCTCTAGCCTTGGATATCAGTTAATCTAAGAGAAGGACTACTCTGAATTCAGAACCATGAAAAAAGCAACCAGAAACCACTCCAGTATCTTTCTCAAAAAGTCATGGCAATGATAAAGAAAATGATGTCTCCGGAGAGCCATAATTGCCTCCATCCTGAAGGGACATGACATTAATAAAAATGAGTAATCAGTCTCAGAGAATGATAATTCTGACTTTAAAACTGTAGAGAATGCAAAAGAAATCTTTCTATTACCTTTTCCAAAAACATCTATGGCAATATACAATTTATGATTAATAAAGAAATGGAAAGATGTGGAGAGTCATAATTGCCTTTGTTATGAGGCACATGGAATTTATTAAAAAATGCATACTATCATGAACAGAAACAAAGATTAAAAATATAGGCATTTTCTTTTTCTACTTGCAATTGGCTTGTGATTATAACAGATCTTTTCTTATCAGTTTCCAATAACATTGCAGCAAGAGACTAAAAGTTATTTCCCCTTGACCAAAACAGCAAATAGCAATAAAAATTAATTATAAATAATCAAGAGAATAGAAAACAGTCACATGATCTGACAAGACTCGCATGACACATCATTAGATGGAAAAGTCAATCATCCTTTTTTAGCTTTGTGAAGATACCGTAACAAGATGCACAATTTCAGGTTCGTAACAACCTGATAGTTACATACAAAATTTCTATTGTTTTTGGCAGCCAGTCCTTTTCAAGTAGATGTTCCTAAACCTTGTATTAAATATATATATATATATATATATATATATATATATATATATATATATATAGTGTGTACTTGGGAAACAATCTCTTTTATGCAGGTCTCATTGAAAATGACATACAATGTATTATCATTAAGTTTCTTCTATAATTTTTAAGTGTTCTTAGACATTGTTTTCAGAACTTATATAAAAAAATCCTTCAGACAATTCTTATATAATTTGAGTTCTGAAAAAAAAACATAAGAACACATGAAAAATTATATAAAACACAATGATAATACCTTGTCTGTAATTTTCATTGTAACCTGCATATATATATATATATATATAGTCATCCGCAGACAGATCTGTTTCGCTGTATCACAGCTCATCAGTATGGTTAGACTCTGATTGCTTTTAACCCAGGATTGAAATCCGACCGAATTGGCATCAGTCGGTGATTCTACCTCTGGGTTATGGGCATTCGGTAGAAGAAGGCAGACTTTTTAGTGTATACATTATCATTATACATGCCCAATAGCCAGAGTGCTCTAATTCATTACAGAATGAGTGATGCGTACATGCCAGAGCAGCTACTGTTTTTCAAAGTCTACATTCTTCCAGAGTGCTCAATCAGTGTGTGAGTGCGTAAATAGTCATTCGCAGACAGATCTGTTTTGCTGTATCACAGCTCATCAATATGGTTAGACTCCGATTGCTTTTAACCTAGAATTGAAACCCGACCAAATTGGCATCAGTCGGCAATCCTACCTCTGGGCGATGAGCCTTCGGTAGAAGAAGGCCAACTTTTTAGCATATACATTATCATTATACACACGTGCTTTTATACAAGTACATTTGTGTTTTGTTCGAACTTTATATATTTATGTTGTTTTATGTTTTTTACCCCCAAACCAGGTCTATGCTAGGTATTCCCACACAACATTATAAACTATAATAATTGTTCTCGTTTATTAAATTTTACAAAAATATTTAAAAATTCTTGTGCCATTCTGATTTATTAGTACAAAATAAATGCAACACTTTTAGCTGGAATTTGAAATGAGTCTGCATTTTTTTAATAATAACTTCAGCCCAAGAAAAGACAATAAAAGAACAGGTTTCAAAGAGAGATGACTGCTGCTGCATTTGAATTTTTGAAGTTGACAAGAAAGCAAGAAGCCAGAAGAGAGTTCCATAGACAAAAAGTGCAAGTAAAGAAACTATTAGAACAGAACTTATGGTTACATGTATTTCAACAGTAAAATAATGAAATCTAATTGCCCATCTAATACAATGTATAAATTCATTAAGTCAAGGAGGTATCAAAGAGGAAGGAACATTGAAACACTTGTCATGAAAATATTTAAAGAATATTTAAAATATAAAATATTTTAAATAAAATATTTAGAGAAAAAATATTTAAAGAAAAGGTATAGGGATGTTAAGTTATGAAGATGGAAAAATGACTGAAACTGAGATGCCAAATTAGAATCAATAACGTTGCAGAGTCTGCATCATGTGAAAAAAAAGGAACAGAATAGACTAGGCCAGAATTTGAATTCTGTTCACTAATTCCACTTACTGTACTATTTGTTACACTACTTGCACATCCCATACCAAGGTTAAAATTTCCAGCCTACCCTGCTATTAACCCATAGACAGAGAGAGAAGAGATGTGTGGGGAAAACAAGAAAAGACACTGGTGGCAAAATATACCAGGGAGTTACCTCCCTTGCGTCTGAGTTTTTTAGAAACATGAAAAGACCAGTGTGAATGTGAGGGACGTAAAAAGGACAGCCATGCCTTTCACCATGTTGAAACATATTCAAGCGTGAAAAAAATATATCAAAAATCAGGTAACCACCAAATTTTATTGAAATTTTCAGGATTTATTCACAAATGAATTATTTTAGAAACATTTCTTTTTTGAGAAAATATTAGTAAAAAAAATTTTAACACCTGTTACCCTCCACTTATTTAATTTTAAGAAATTTCAATAAATTCATTTTTGTAGTGATTAATGTTTATATTAATTATAAAGAGAAGTCCTAGAAGAATTGAAATCATGAACTCTTTTTGTCAAACAGGACTCACAGCTAGAGAAAATCCAAAATTTAATAAAACAAAAACATTATTTAATTAAAAAGGTTTTTAAATGTTTTTATGAATAAGAGATATTATGGACATTATTGTCTTAAGAAAAAAAAAATTATTGACAAATAATCAATTTTTACAAGAAATGTTTTAATTTGTTAAAAATTTTAATTATAATAATTTATAAAGGTTTAAATATTGTGAAATTTTGTTTTAATTTATAATTGTTAGGTGATACTGTTATCAAATAAAAATTATATTTACAAATCATAAATGGAAAAGGTTACTACAATTCAGTGACTTACAGTATTTTAAAAAGAATTTTTAATTATTTTGTGTACAAATGTATCAATTTTGGTGAATATGAACATCTATAGATAACATTATCAGAAAATAAGAGTGGTAACCAGAGTAAATTAAAGATTTATTGGCAATTTTCTAACATCTCAACAACCATCTTCATAAATAAGACTATAAAGCCAAAGTACTTAAAGTTGAATAAAATATTACATTATTTAGAATATTTTCAAAATTTTTATGATTGCTGGGTAGTTAAAAATATATAAAAAAAGTATTCATGTTGTATTAATTGTCAAGTGATTTTTACTTAAAGATCACTAACATTAAGCTGTCAATAAATCTGTCAACACTTTATAAAAAGACCCATATGTGTTCAAAAAATGCTTTTCATGATATTTTAAATGAAAAGCAATAATTGTTTTAATTCCAAATAATTTAATTTCAAATCAGTGAATCTTCCTCAAATAAAGTTTCAGAAAAATATTTTTTATTTTTGAAACATTAAGAGGATTATGTTGGGTTAACAAATTTGTCAGTATGGCAGATTTTAATGAAAATTAACATTTCTATAAATTTAAATTCATTTTGAAATAGAGTAAAATAATTTGCTTATTGGAATAAGGTTGAGGTTAAGCTTGTAGTGTTCAAGGTAAAATAAGGTAGCTGATAAAATAATTATTATTACAGGTGGGCATAGGCCCTTGCTGTCAAAAACAATGGCAAAATATTTATATCAACATGCTGTCTAAAGTGATGGCAACATTGTATATGATGTACCTACTTTTGAGTATCTTACACTAAGACATAAAAAAAAATAATCCAAACTCCTGTGCATGACAGAAGAAATATATATATATACATAGAATAAAATGTAGAGGATGAAGCGTCCATTACTAATTTATATTTACGAGTCGACTCGGCGTAACTTGGATCATGAAATAACACAGGAAATAAGGAAACACGGAAAGGTGAAAGTAACCAGAACAACAATATATTAACAAAGGTTACATAGAGTTGAAAGCGTGAAAATCAAATAAGGAAAAAAAGTTCTTTCCCTTTGTCTGGAGAGAAACGTAAATGTTCGATAGAAGATTAAATTGAATCAAGTTCAGTTTGAATAAAGTTAATGTACATGTTTCCAATTGGAGTTTTTTAACATTGTGTGTGCATGCTGGTGAGAAATAAAAATTTGCGCCACTAATTGCGAGTAGCAATTAGTGTGCGTGTGTATGTGTGAATTAGGTAATAAACGTGCCTGCTCTCGCCCAGGACGAAACCCCTAACTGCCGTAACACGTGCCGCTCCCCGCGTATATCGGCATACCGTTAGCGCAAGAAACTACGGTTATCACGTGAATGTTGAATGACCATGTGTGTGTGGGTGTGAATGTATCAAACCCTACAAAAAAGTGTGAGAAGCCGTGAACGTTTTCTTTAAAGTGTATATTTATTGTCTTTTTAATTATACACAAAATAAAAAAACAAAAGCTTGTGAGGCAAAACGCGAGAAAACTAGCATTCTACAATGCTATGAAAAATAAGGAAACTGCCAGCATATACAGAACGTATGAAGAAGGAGAAAACCCCTTCATACCAAAAATATTTCGGGAAATAATTACGACCCAGGACACTGAACAGCAAAAACAAATTAAAATGACCCTGAGTCTAAACAAACTACAAGTAAATATGCATCACAAACACCATTATGGACAATTAATGTTTCATAAGATGTATAATTACAAAAAACAATAAATATACACATGCGGACAGGGCCGTCCGTCCAGTCGAAAGGCCCCGAGAGGGTAACACCCTTCCAAGCACCTAACCGCAAGCTGGATGACTTCTTGCGGTTAATCTTGACCCCTGTGATCTTTTCATACCGTTCAAGCGCCTTCTGTACCACCTCAATGTCACTCCTTGAGGACACGAAAGTAGTGACGTCATCGGCATACGCGGAAACCCTGGCTTGAGCACCACCAGGGACAGCGATTCCACGGAGGGCCGATCATGCGTATCAGATGCAGATTACTCTGCATTGTTTGGCCCTTCACAGCATAAGTCTGTTGGGACCTGAGCAGACATGCTGTGAAGGGCCTGTATCTGATACGCACGATTATAGAGGGGATAAAAGACGACAAACAAGATCAATTTGGATCAGTCCAAGGCATTTGATAGGGTTGACCATCCTTACCTGGCGGCTGTCCTGCAGGCCACTGGATTAGCCTCCTGTATCAATCCCCCACGGCTGTGGTACAGGTGAACAGAAAGTTGTCGAGCGTCCTGGCGCTGTCTAGATCGGTCCGACATTGTTGTCCACTGTCGCCCCTCCTTCGCCAACTAAGGGACCGGGCGTGCAGTGGAATCGCTGTCCCTCGAGCCAGGGTTTCTGCGTACGCTGATGACGTCACTACTTTCGTGTCCTCCTGGAGTGACATTGAGCTGGTACAAAAGGCGCTTGAACAGTACGACCAGGTGACAGGGGCTAAGATTGACCGCAACAAGTTGTCTGGCTTGTGGTTAGGTGCCTGGAAGGGTGTTACCCTTTCGGGGCCCTTCGACTGGACGGACGGCCCTGTCCGCATTCTTGGAGTGTGGTTTTGGCCCGACCTCCAGTTGGTCAGAAGTACTGGCAAAGGTCAGCGCGTCGGTCGAGATTTGACGTCGAAGGAATTTGTTCTTAAAGGGTTTGGCTGAGGCGTGTGGTACATATGTCTTTCCCATTATCCTTTACTGGTTCTCAGTACTTCCACTTTGTAAATGGCATAATGATGCAAGCACTACGTCGACAAACGTGGTCTGTTGCCAACGTCCGTATCATGGGGGTCTGGGAATGCCGTACCTGATAAGCCACAAGTTTGTGTCAAAGTTGTTTTTTTTTTCAGGCGAGCGATTTTCAAAGACTCATTGCTGAGGGGAATAGTGAGGGACATGTTCCCTAGCCTTACTATCACTCCCCCCCCCATCTCGAGGCGGTGCTGTAACCCCCGAGGGCGATCGAGTTTTCTCCTCGAATGTCTGGCGGCCTTGCGGGCCATTCCACGGTCCAGTGACCTTTCACAGCCTAGAAGAGACTTCTATCGTAGTTTAGTGGAAGGCATCCTGAAGGATTCATTACATGATGTGCTCCACTTATCGGAAGATGAGTTTCGCTCGTTCTCGTCTTGGGCGCCAGGTACCGATTATCTCAGCAACTCTGAGTTTTCGCTCACCTGGCGATTGGCTCGGAATCGGTTGCCTCTCAATGACAAGGCCTTCATATGGGGCCTGGCAGATTTGCCAGATTGTGAACACTGCGACCTTGGCTTGGAAGAAACGGCTTCGCACGCCTTCTACCATTGTTCGCGGGTTCACCCTCTATGGGACTGTGTCAGCGAGTTGACTGCTCGTATCACACCGCAAAAGCTTGTGCTCATTGATCGTGCATTTTTATGCGACAATGTGTTGCCCTCGTTTTCTGGGATGAAGCGTATGGTATATCTGTCGCTGCTAGCCATGGCTCGAATGGTGATTTGGACGACATGAACGGAGGAAGTCTTGCGAGTTCAGCGTCTTTCACATAAAGATCTGATCCGATATTTTGAGCTGATGCTCAAAATAAGGATTAGAACTGATTGGAAACGTTTGACTTCGACAGACTTCAGCAAAAGGTGGATAAATGTGGCAAGCCTGGTTCACGTGAACGGGGCTAGTCTTGATTTTCTCTTTTAGATCTGCTGGTTACATCAGGGTGGATTCCTTTGTAACCCTCCCCTGGTTAAGGTAGCTTTCTTTTGTGTACCTAGTTAATGTGAATGAATGCGTTCCTAGCTTTTACCCGGCTTTCTCTTTTGTTATGATCCAAGTCGAGATTCCCAATCTCCCCAGTTTGTTTTGACCTCCTTTTATCTCGGCTGGTTCAGCCTTTGATTGTCCCATTCCATTAATTATTTTCCCCCCACCCACTTCCTTAGCAAGTGTACTTCTTGATTTCACTGTTTGGCGGAATACACTCTTTTTCTCGGATGGATGGGTCTTACTAACAGTGTTTATTATTTTAGTTTTAAAAAATTTGTTGTATTTTTATTTTGTTTTTGGGTTCATCCCTCTCTCATCATTTCATCTTTCATTAAATGTTTTAAATTATATTTTATATTGCATATAAATGCCTTTTTATTCTCATGGGTTTTCCCCACCTATTAGGGGCCCCTTGTAAATTTGTGGTATTGTGGTGTATGAAGGATTGGGACCTGATGGATGGGTTCTTTTGGTAAATGTGTAAATTGTAATGTGGGATTGGTCGTGAGAGTATTTAGCTAGGTATAGGATAGTTAAGTGAGTACCAACCTCTACTCTTCCTCTTTTCGGCCTTGTGCCACAATTTTGTATTTTTTACAAAATAAATATTGAGACTCGGCAACTAATTGCAAACGATTTGACAAGATCTTGGCCAAAATCTTTAACTCTGTGCTTAGCAGAGTTATGGGCCCGTAACCCTCTAAGACCTTCCCAACATCCTTGCCTTTTACAACAACGTGATCACACCCCCGGTGAACCGGTTGGGGATGGACCCCTGCCGGAACCAGTTGTTGAACACGACAGTCAAAATCGGGACAGACATGTGCGACAGCCTCAAGTACAATTCATAGGGCGATTTGCATCTGCCGACCTTCTTCAAAGCCGCGTAGACTTCGCAATCTCTCCCTCGCAGCTAGTTGCATCAGCCGGGGGAAGTCAGCCAAATAGCTGCGAAACTCCTCATCACAGAGATCAGGCTCTCATCACAGAGAAACAGGGTCTCGAAATGCCGCCGAAATGCCTCGCACATGTCGTCAGTCGACCGAAGAGTATCTCCCTCCGGGTTGCGAACCTCTCGAATGTATCGGTCGCCGCCTCGGCGAATCTCTTCCTTGCGCAGTTCTGCGCCCATGTTCACAGCTTTGTAAGACATCTTGCTTAACCGAAGTCTAACTACCTGGCCCATGTAACGATCGCTAGTCAACTGCTCCAGGGCCTCCTTAGCTATCTCTAGGGGATCCTAACCAGCCTCCGCTCGGGAGTAATTAGCTCTAAGTGTCTTCACCTTGTCAGCCTTATCTAGTTTGAGCCGTTTGCTGAACTTGGTGGTAAAAGATCTAATACTATTCTTAAGATTCTCCCACCACTTATTCCCAATGACTCCCCCAGTTAACGCCCGCTGCACTAAGGTAATTAGCTGTCGCCGGAAGTTCCGCCTGTCCAGTAAGGACACGTTGAACCTTCAGTAACCAGCCATTCTAGGCCTATTTTCTAAATCTACCTGGGCGCAAACGAGTTTGTGGTACGAGTAGCCTAACCAGTGGAACGTGGGACAATCTAAAATATTTATGTCGGCTTCACAAACTAACATTATATCCAGGTAGCTAGCTACCCGGTTAGAAGGCCAACTTTTATCCCATGTCGACATCTTCCCACCCTTGTGATCGACTTGTTATCTATCGACAAGCCCGTACTCTTCGATGAGATTGACCAAGCTACGATCATGTGCCTTCCCACTAGCTCCCCACCCTCTATCCAGCTTGGGGTCCAGGATGGCATTCCAGTCCCCCACTAAGACGAGTCGCATTGAATCCACCAGGAAGGGCTCCAACCGCCTAAAAAACGAGACGTGCTCCTCCCAGTCATTGGGCGCATAAACCGCAACCAGTCGAAACGCATTGCTTTTCACTGCAATATCGGTCACGATCAGCCGGCCCTCAGCACCGACATGGACACGATCCACCTTCGCGTCTAGGGTACGCTTAACCAGCAAAGAAACTTCTCTGGCCAGCTAGTTCCCATATGCTGAATAGACAACAAAGTCGTTAGACAGCACACAGGCATCGGCCTTGCAAACAAAGTGAGTCTCTTGGATCGCAGAGACATCCACACCGAAGGACAAGAGGTCCCGAAGCAGGCGGACCGCCTTACTCCGGTCCCTAAGGCCCTTCACGTTCAAAATGGCTAACTTAATTGACATCTATTTAGACCTGAAATGAGAAAAAGAAAAATTACTCTTGGTCACATACAGAGTGGAAATCAATGGCAGTAAGAACCCCGATGGTTTGTCCAAGATTTCCAGGATACGTCCATCCTGGACAATCTCGTCGACATTTGTGGGGAACATTAGTTTTACGGCCCTGTAAAGAGAGGGGTGGAGAATTTCAGGAACCTTACCCGAAGAAAAATGTGAAAGTCTTTGGAGATATTTGGTGCCCACTTGGGCCATTTTTATGGATGGAAATGCCTCGACGGCACCCTGTACAAAATCCCAGGCTTTTAAGTTTCCCTCGGTATTTCTAATTAATGTAAGCACCTTGGGGGCACCTGGGAAATTTGTCGGGTTCTCAACTGATCTTTCATCAATACTAGTTAATTTGAAGAGAGGCCTTAGGAGAGTTCTCTTCTGCGAAGAAAGGTCCTTCTCTAAGTTTTGTCTATCTATTCTGCATATATTTTCATTTTTAAACGGGTTCATCTTCTTTTTCCCTTTGTTTTCTTTGGGGGTGGGTTTAATATTACTGGAGGCGGGGGAAGGTGTTTTACTTTGGGAGGAGGGTAATTCCAGTTGAATAGGTGGATCTTCTGGAAGGGAAGCAGGTTGGGAAACGGGAGTTACTGATTGTGAGGGGGTTGGAGGAAGAAGATGATGTATGTTTGACTGGGGAGGCGGACTGACTTCTCCATTTCAGTTTCAGTTTTAACTGGGAATGTAGGGGTGGGCTGTACCTTGGCGGCCACCCGAGTTTTTTCCATTCCACTCCGATCCGTTTTCTTTTCCTTTTTGTTAATTTTTCCTACCTCCTCCTCTTCTTCATCCCTCCCTCGTTTTAGCGGCGCTGAACGAGGTGAAGGCATTTCTGAGGTGCCCATCACCTCAACTGCTTAGTTCTGTTGTTGGTGTTCCTTTTCTGGGGATGATTTATTTTCCCCTTCAGCTGGCTTTCTTTTTGGTGGTGTATCCTGTTTTGGAGAAGGGTAGCTGCTTTTTTCCCTCTCCTCACCACCTCGGTCCATTCCTGAACTGGTTTTAGTGGTGGTGAACACCCATAAACCAGCAATGGGCTGACTCATTTTATAGTTCACCAATAGAAGTGTTAACCAATCAGAGTGCTCAAAATATGCAATGCGACGTGTATAAAAGGTGACCATATTTTCCCGAGTATTGGTGATATAGTCCGTTTCAGTAGGACTATATCTGCCGCGGTTCCGTTCGTTTACGAGTCGTGTCGTTTTTTTGTGCGTTCGATTAATAATTTTGTAAAGGGAAAGTACGGTATCGGAAGTTCGTGAGTCGAAAGTTTAAAGGGCGTGCGGTCGTAGGTATTTCTTCGCATAGAAATACACATGCGGAAAGCCTCTTTCGACAGAAGGGCAAGATGGAAGGGGTCCCTCAATGGCCAGGATTGCCAATTTCCTCTATCTCGGCCTGATGTGGAGGGAAAGTAGTAAAGGACGACTCATGACTCCCAGAAGAAGAAGTTCGCTGATTTCATCGTCGGCAACGAACTCATTTCTGTTCCAGAAGACTTGCAGGCAAGGATCATCTCCCTGCTGACTAAAGATCCTAAAACCAACAAGTTCGTCGGTGTCAGCAGGGAGGTAGTCGAGGAAGTTATTAAAAACCTTCAAATAAAGGCAAAAAGCGTTGCAAGAAGGAGCCATGCTATGTGGGACATCCTGCTTACCACAACCGAGGAGGCAAAGCAGCTGGCCGGGGCAACGTTATCGACGAAAACGCTGCGTCTCCAAACGGAGTACATGGGCACCCACAAGACCCGCGTAACTTTGTATGGGGTGCCCATAGATATCTCGGAGGACCATATCGAGGCCTTCTTTGCCCGATATGGGAAAGTGACGGAGGTGGTGGCAGTAATCAGCAAGGCGGGATTTGCCTCGCGCGACATTACTCTGCAGGTGACAGTCTCCAAAAAAGAATTTGGAGAAATCCCCAATATCCTCACCTGCAGAGGCAGATCTATCTTTGTTGTCGTCGAAGAATGAAGACAGATCTATTGGGTCTGTGGAGCTTCGGATCACTTTGCTAAGGGTTACCCGTCTAAAAATTCTGCTCCTAAGACTCAGCAAACTCATGTACCAAAAGAGGCGGAGGTAAAGAGGAAGTCCCGAAAGAGGAGATTGGCAGGAAGCTGGGGAAAAAATCCATAGAAGTCAGCTACATCCCAGGAGAAATTTTAGCCATCTTCAGAGAAATCACCTTCGTCTCAAAGAAAGTCGCCCCCGCCACATGAAAAACTACATCCAAAATCTCCTCCGACACCAGAGAAAAGGCCGCTTCCCAAGCAGTTCTTCATGGTAAGAAGAAGAAATCCCCAAAGAAGCCAGCGGATAAGCAGTCTACACAGGAGGACATGGAAGTGGATATGCCGGCAGTAATGTTTGGTGTTGGAGACGATCGATGCTTGCTAAACATCGACTACTATCATTGTGGATTAACAGGATGGATGATGATTAATGAGAGGGCGAAGACGAACCCTGCTAGCGTGCTCCGTGTCCCTTCTTATTATCCTTCTCTCCGGATCCGCAGGGGCCGTAACTCCTGTGACCCAGAGATTATTTCCCTTTTATTGGTCAGGACACGCCAACAATTAAAATATTTCAATTATTTTAAACCGGTGACAAGGTTCTCTTCGTTAAAAAGAGGACGAGTGGAGGAGGATAAGGAGTCGAAAAACCGTAAAGTTTTTCGAAAAAGCAGAGCAAACTTAGTGGAAGGAGTACCTACAAGAGCTTCATCTGTTCAGGTGTCTCCTGAAAGACAGAAAGTGACATATGCTGCGAAGGCAAATAGCCTTCCCTTTACTCCCACCAAAATCCCTCCTTCCTTTGAACTTATTCCCCTTACCCCGATCAAATCTCCTTACCCATCTACTATTACCCCTTCTGCTACTACCAAGAAGAAAAAACTTCCCCTCCCCCAAGGGGAAGCACTATGTCACATAGATAAGGAGATCATGAAGGAGTGGTTAGCGCAAAAGGCGCAGCCTTCTAAAGCCTCTTCTCAAGTTAACGTCTGTGGATGACAAATCCATAGATGATCCCAATAATTTCTCCAAAGCCCCGGGGGTTATTACCTTGATGTGTAATGCTGGGGGAAACCTCTCGGGTCTGAGACCATCTGGCTGCAGTCAAGGACTACTATGAGAAAATCACTATTTCCAGGACTGGTACACCTGAGCTACGTAAAATGGCTAAATTGTGTGTTGGGAGGGTCCCTATTTTGCTCCAACCCCTGCACCCGCTTGAACAGTATGAATAGGTCACAGGGGCCTAGATTAACCGCGACAAGTCTTCCGGCTTGCGCTTAGGTGCCTGGAAGGGTGTTTTCATCCCGGGGCCCTTCGACTGGACGGACGGCCCTGTCCGCATTTTTGGAGTGTGGTTTGGGCCTAACCTCCAGTTGGAGAAAAATTGATCTGAAGTACAGGCAAAGGTCGGCGCGTCGGTCGGGATTTGGCATCGAAGGAATTTATCTTTAAAGGGTTTGGCTGAGGCGTGTGCCACATGTCTTTCCCATTATCCTTTACCGGTTGGCTGTACTTCCTCTTTGTAAGCGGCGTGCTGCGGGGATCGATCGTTTGCTATTCTCCATTCTGTGAAGAGGACGCAAACATCAGGTCGACAAAGATGTCTGTGTCCAACGTCTGCGTTATGGGGTGACTGGGAATGCCACACGTGATTAGTCACAAGCTTGCCTCGAGGTTAGCCTTTCTCAGTCGTGATCCTCTGTCCAGTGATCTTTCTCGGCCTAAGAAAGTCTTCTATTAGGGATTATTGGCGGCCGTCGTGAAGGACCCACTACGCGAAGTGCTTGGCATTTGGAGGATGAGTATCGCTCGTTTTGGTCTTGGGCGCCAGGGGCAGACTATCTCAGCAACTCTGAATTTTCGCTTCCCTAGCGATTAGCTCGGGATTGGTTGTTTCTCAATGACATGGCCTTCTATGGGATCGTGTCGGCGAGTTGACTTCTCGTGCTCATTGATCGTGCATACGCCTGTGACAATATGTTTCCCTCGTTCTCTGGGGTGAAGCGTATGGTGTTTTTGTCTCTACTAGCCACGGCAAGAATGGTGATATGGATGACGCGACTGGAGAAAGTCTTGCAGGGTGGTCGTTTTTCACATCAGGATTTGACCCGATATTTTGAGCATCAGCTCAAAATTAAGATTAGATCTGATTGGAAACGGTTAACTTTGACAGGATTCAGCAAAAGGTGGGTAAATGTGGCAAGCCTGGTTTGCGTGAACGGGGCTAGCCTTGATTTTCTCTTTTAGGTCTGCTAATTGCATCGGGGTGGATTCCTTTGGAACCCTCCCTGGTTAAGGTAGTTTCTTTTTGTGTGCCTAGTTAATGGGAATTAATGTGATTCCTAGCCTGCCTCTGTCTTTGGTTGTGATCAAAGCCGAGATTCCCAGTTTCCCCTGTTTTTATTTTTCCCGTTTTATCTCGTCTGGGTCAGGATTATATTTTCCCCATCCATTTTATTTTCTCCTCTCCCTGTAGAAAGAATGCCGCATGATTTTGTTCTAAAGGGCAGAATACAGTGGCCTCGTTGTTTTGTGGGTTGGTTGGGTCCAACATCATGAATTCTCTTTGTTGAAAGTTTTTTGTTTTGGAGATTTGTGCCATACCCCCCCACCCAACATATTATTTCATGATGAATTTTTTTTATATATTTTTATGTATTGTAAATAATAAAATTTTTATGGTCATTTGGGGTTTTTGTAGGTCCCTGGTATGTTTGAGGTATTTTGGTATATGAAGTATTTAATGCTGATGGACAAGTTCTTGTGGTGGATGAAAAAATTGTAAAGTATGTTTGGGTCGTGAGTCGGATTAGCTAGGTATAGGATAGGTACTGAAGACCAATCTGGGTTATTATTATTCATTATTTTTAAAATTTTTAATTATTCTTTTGATTTTATAATCGTTTAAAGTGTTTCATGTGATGAATAAAATAAATCAAAATAGAATGAATAAAAAATACAGTTAACAGGAGATAATGAGGCCTGTAAAAGTATAGTTTATTTATTAAATATTATTTTATAATTGACTTTTATTTTTAAATTAATTGTTTATTAACTTTAATCATTTAATAAAATATTTTATATTTACAATTTCTAAAGTAATAGATATGAATGAGTGATTAGCCTGGCTAATTTCAGAGCATTGACCATATTATAACCTTGATTTAGATAAGTATAATAATTATTGGTTTAAACAACCTGGAATTTTATCTACTTTTAAACCTAACGAGGGTACTATTCATGCGTGAATAAACCTAACGAGGGTACTATTCATTGCAGATACAATTACTTGGTTTTTGGCTTTTATAGGGAGTACTTAATGGTAATCAGGTCATTAGATGGAATTATATATGAATCAAATTCAATATTTATAAAATCTGAATATTCATAAGTTCACTATCATTGGTGTCCTATAATTTTAATTGTTATTAGTGGATTATTAGTTTCATTTAGTAAATATAATAATTGTAAGAATAGTGAGGCTAGAAATAGTAAAATAAATGCGGGTGCAATACTTCAGTTAATTTCAAAGTTTTTCAATCAAAATGTTTATGTTATTATTAAGAAGAAAATCAAATTATTTTTAATTATTTAAAAAAAATTAATCCTTTTTAACAAGATCGAAATTTAGGTGAAAAATCTTGTTTTGATTTTCCTTAGCGAGTAATTAAATCGTTGGCAGAATTTACAAAATATAATATTACGCAATTAGCTTTTTTTTCTTATGAAAAACACATTCATTTAGAAATTCTTGCAAAAATAAAATAATGGTTGGATTTTAATGAAACCTTCAGTACTTATTCAAAAATGAATGAAATTATTTTTGGATTCATTATTTTTTGAAAATCTTGGTAAAAATATTTTTTTACATCTGTTATCCTTACCATTATGTAAATTCATGAAATTTCAAGAAATTACATTTTGAAGTGCAAATGTGTTTTATTAGTTAAAAGCAGGACACATTAGGGAATGTAAATCAGCTTTTTTTCTTTTTTTCAAACATCTGGCTTTTTTTTCCGAAAATCTGCTGCAAATAGTAAAAATTTAAAAAATGCAATAAAACTACAACATTATTTAATTAGATAAACTTTTAATAGCTTTTAAGAAAAATATATATTAAGGACATTATAGACTGAAGAAAAAATATTTTCGATAAATAATGAAATTTTAAAAGAATTGTTTTAATTTTTTATTTTTTAATTATAATAATTTATAAAATTTTAATTTTTTTCACAAAAATACTACAAAGTCTTGTGGTGGTTAGGTCATTAAGTTATTAAGTGAAGACTATATTTAGTCATCGAAAATTGAAAAGTTTAATACAATCGTATTTTTAAAATAATTTTTCTGTGTATTTTAAATTCTTTTTTTGTATAGTTATTTCTGTGGTACCTTAAAATGCCACATGTTTCACAGTTTATTCTCCTTACAGGAAAAAAAAACTTTGGACAATTATGTCAGTTCTGGTCACCATACTTGGTTTATCTCACCATCTGTATGTCATCACAAGTCCATCATTTTAACACTCCGTGATTAAGTAATAATTTTATTCTATTCTTGTGCCAAACATAACCAAACTCTCTACAATTTACTCGAGATCAAACAGTTGAGAGATATAGATTTGTTTTGTTTCTATAAATAAATGAAAATTTATTTATCAAACAGCATGAAACCAAATTGAATGTATGAAATATTCTAAGAGAAAATGTAGTAAAGAGTTAAAAGAATTAAGAGTTCATTTGCTTTAGTGAAATGTAATTTGTGCATAAAAAGATAACTCCATGTTTTCGCTGTGCCTATCAATAAAGTAGTAGCAATGTCTTGCTCCTCTTTTACTTTTGTGTTGACGGCTATTAGGTGAAGAGGAAGAAAGAGAGACAAAAAACAGCATGTGAGAAGGTGAGGGAGTGCGAATATGTGTCACTTGGTGAGTTATATCCACTCAGCAGTTTGAAATATTTCTCGATACATTGTAGCTGTGTTGAGCACTCTCTGCTTCCTTTTTTCTTTAACTGACTGGCCGAAAAACGTGAAATGTGTAGCTAAATCGATCACGCAAACTTAATTTTGTGTGGGAATACATATCTTACGGTTCATTGAAAGTACAATTTGTTGTTTTCTGTAAATCTCTCTCTTTTCATTGATTAATAAATATTTTCACACTGGCTTGCGAAATTTGCCTTGGTCTATTTCTCAGCATGGAGACAATATTTTTATACTATTGTTCAAAAAATAGATTTTACACTGGCTCACGAATTTGCACACAGTGAGAGAAAGAAAGTTATTTTTATTTTGTACTCACCACAAATTCTTTGAATTTTATTTCCTGATTAACAATAACTGTTTTGGCAAATAATGGTAGAATTATGTTGTTGTTTTTTACATTTTTTTTAATTTATTTTTTTAATCTCTCTTTCTGTTTAATTTGGAAGACCTCATCACCACCCAACAAACGAGTCGGGTTTTCTATCCCTATTCGTTTTGTTTTGTTTTTTGTTTTTTTCTCCTCTCCTATTGGATCCGTAACTTTTCTCCAAAGCCAAATTAAAAGAAATTGTCGTTCATTCTTCAATACTGTAAAGGAGTTTTTCTTTAAAGATAATTTCGAAGATTAGCAAAAAAACTAGAGAAAAGAAAAATGAATTTGAGAAAGAGTAAAATGCAACAGAGAGAGAGAGAGAGAGAGAGAGAGAGAGAGAGAGAGAGAGAGAGTGAGTAAGAGAGTAAAAATGGTGCCCTAGTCCTAACTTTTATTATTAATAAAAAGGAAGAAATTTCAAGGGGATAAAATTATGAAAATTCATTTTTTTTAATATATACACGCCAACAAGCAATACGATAAAATAAATAACGACCTGTCATTCCAAGGGAAATTACTCTACTAAACTATCATTTAAAGTTATTCCCCTTAGATTTCAACCCCCCCCCTACCCACCACACACTCTGAAAGACACATTCCTAAGGTCAGTAATCAAACATCTTATTTTCATTGATATTTCCTGTTTTCACATTTTCAAATCCCCATTTGACCATAACAAGTTAATCTAAATAGATTAATGAAAAGAATATTCGGATACAATAAAAAAAAAAGTTTACGCTTTACGAAAGGTAAACAGAAAAAATACTTGGAGAAAGAAATGCGAACTTGATCTTAGCATTTTTATCTAAACAGATAATCGGATAGATAAAAAAACAAGTAAAATTTTTTTTGAAAATCCAACGGCTCCATGATTTGTATCAAACTTTTCAATATTCAATAAGTAAACATCATCTCACTAAATTTATTCGCTACAGGGCTTTGTAGAATTAAAATATATATATAATTTATTATAATTACAAGGGAAAAATAAAACAATTCTTTTAAAATTTCATTATTCATCGAAAAAAGTATTTTTCTCGGCCCATAATGTCCTTAATATATATCATTAATAAAAGCAATTAAAGGCTTATTTAATGTTATAATAGTTATAATGTTTTTGGGGGTTTTTTTGGGTTTTTTTTTTTATAAGCGTTTCACCCCGAGCAAGGCATGTCACGGCCACTACTGCGCAGGGGGCTACATAGAGTGGAGAAAGGATGGTTAAATATAGGAAATGTCAGAGGGTGGGTGATAGGCGGGTAAGGATACCGAGAATGAGGGTTGGGTAGATGAGAGTGTTCTGAGAATAATTGGGAGTTAGTGTGAGAGGAGGTGTCTATTGACCCTACATTTAAACACCTGGAGATTGTAGCTGTCGGGAAAGCAGACTTCTGGAAGGGAAGTCCACAGGCGGGAAGCGCGAGAAAATAAGCTGTTGGAGTAGAATTTCCGGTTACATCTTATCTGTTTAACTGTAAAAGGGTGGGACCTAGTTGCTAATCTAGTATCTCGTGTAAATTCGTGCTTAGGCGGCACCAGTGATCAAGTTCATCGAAGCAGAAGCCATGAAAGTACTTGTAGAAAAGGCACAGGGAAGCCACATCACGCCGGTGAGAGAGTGGTTGCAGCCGGTCTGCCAAGTCAGTATCAACCACGTTACAGATCCTCCTTTGTATTTTGTCAAGAAGCCCAAGTAGAGCAGCAGGGGCACCCGACCAGATATGGCAGCAGTATTCAATACACGGGCGGATGGTAGATTTGTATATGTGCAGGATAGATTCAGGTGGGAAAAACTTCCGGGCCCTGCACAGAGAGCCGACTTTCATAGCGGCAGATTTGGCAATGGATTCGATATAGTCATTCCATTTGAGGTCCGCCGAAAGTGTAAGGCCAAGGAGGCGTAGTGTTTTACTCTCTGGGAGGCAAGCCTGTCCCATGCTAATGGGAGGTAGATGCGATTGTCTGTGGTGGTTAGTTGATAACAGCTTCGTTTTAGAAGCATTGAAATTTATTAGCCATTTCCTACCCCAGGCCACTACGGATTGGAGGTCCTTTTCAAGCTCGGCAGCGAAGTTCGCTTTGTCGCTCACACCTGGTTTTTGATCGAGGCGAGAGTAGATTGTTGTGTCATCGGCGTACATGCCTACTTGGGATCTAATGGCGTCGGGGAGATCATTAATGTACAGCCGGAGAAAATTGTTAGGACGGACAAGTGGGGTGTTACATTTGGTGCCGTGACTGCAGGATTTGGAACCCACGGAGGTGCCACTGGATGCTAAGTTTGGAATGGATTTCGGCGAACCGACGCGACTGGACGAGACAAGACGGACGGAGAAAAGGAAATCGAAGAAAGAACAACACTAACAACCAAATTCTAATTGCTTGGTATAAGCTTCAAAAGAAGAAAAAAAGAAAGAAAAAGAAACAAGGGAAGGAAATGGAACCCGTTATCAACAAGTACCGTAAGAAAAAAAAGAAAAGGAATTCGAAGAAAGGAATTGGCAGCAATATAAAAAATACAATATGCTACCAGGATGACATTTGTATTGGTGCTATTAATGATGAAGAACTAAAACGGAAAATCAGTATAGTTTTGAATAAGTCAAAAAATGCTGAATTAACAATTAAACAGAAAAAACGCACGCATGCACAACACTAAAATAATATCATTTTGGGGATATTACGTATCTAACGAATGCATATCACCAGATCTATCGTAAATTGACAAAATATTTCAAATTTAAGTAATTAAGGAGAAAAAACAGGAATCTTTCTTAGGACTTGTAAATTTTTACATATAGGAAGTCACCAAGGATAGAATTCAGTGCTTACCACTTCCCATGTGTTAGTATACTACGTAATCTGGACTGGTTTACTCTTTTGGATTTTCTAATATGGACTACTATGCACTGTCTGTTTTCACAAAGTTTAGGTTGTTTTTTTTTTTGTTTTTTGTTGTTTTTTTTTGTCATATTTTTCTTTGAAATGACTCAGGCCTTATTTATTTTATGCTTTTTTGGCTTTGTTTGTCCTGGTATAAACTTTTGATGGTATGCAAGACTCTCAGAACTCTGCAGTCAGGAATTCAAAACTACTGGTAGGACCACTCTTAGCAACAGGGTCAAACACGAGGAGCCAGACTAAGTGTGAAAAATTAAAATAAAAAAACAATGGTGGAAGAAGCAAATGATGATTACAACAGATGTCAACAGCTATACCAACAGATGAAGAGGGTTATGCATGACAGACATGCGACAGAAGACACGACTTGGAATTATATCGGAGTCACTGACAGTCTCACAAGTGAATTTTGCAGAGAGAGAGAGAGAGAGAGAGAGAGTTCTGATTGTTAGCGCACCATTAGAGTTAGTTGAGATATTATTGTGGCGACGGATTCCGGAACGGAGTGTCTAGTGGCTAAGAGCAGTGTTTGTCTTCCTAAAATTAATTCGAGCTTTTGGTTGGTAATGTCTGTTTACTCGAATCGGAGCTTTCAAGTTTGTGACGATTCAAAATGTCTTATTCGAGCTTTTCACCAAAGCTTTGCGGAAACTACCGAACGTTGGTCTTTGTATGTGGTGGGTAGCGGCGGTGGCAATTCGTCTTATCTGTCTTAGCTCAGCGCAACAACTAGTTGGTTCGTTGTTTGACTTTAACTCTTTTCGGTCGGCGGCAGGCTTCTCTCTGTTTCTTTACATCTTTAGTCAGGAACTCTATCGAAGGCGGCAGTCTCTGTCTCTACGGTGGTGGTTCCCCAGCTGGGAACCGTCTTTCCCTTGTCGTTACATCTCGACAAGTCTCGAACTCAACTCAACCCAACTGAAACTTCAGTTGGCTTTGGCCCTCCGGAGCTCTATATTTATGCTTGTCCCAAATTATCTCGGGGGAGGCATGATGGACGTGGGGTGTCCATGCAAATCAAATCTTTAGCCAATGATATCTCTCACACATTCGCATTTTGAGGCGGAGTTACTTCCTTCCCTTGGTTTAACCAATGAAGCAGCAATATTTCTGGTGATATCACTTCTTTCTGTCTTCTTCCTTTGATTCAACTGATTACATCATTTATTTTTCAGGCTTTAAAATCTGTTCACACACGAAAATTGAGAATTTCAGGATTAAACTTTTTTGGTCTCATCAAAGATTTGTGACAATCTCTTTTCAATAATCTCAACAATGTTTTGGCTACGGCTTACTTTCCACTTTCACCAGCTGTAAGGCTCAGTGCTTTCAATGGTACGTTGTTTCCGCTTTGTCAAATAATGGCTAGCCAATGCGATGACCTCGTCCGACCTGCTGCCTACACCTGCAAATGTTTTTTTTTATTCACTCTGCTAGTTTTCAATATTTCATTTTGCAATATTTTCTCTCTTCATAATTCATTAGCTGTGTTCATATTGCAACCGAATAAACAATTTTATTATCTATTAGGCTTATTTTTCTCTCTGCTCCTATTGGAACAATTAAGCTGCACAATTAATAATACAACTAATAATAATTTCTTTTGCTCCGTCGTGCTAAAATATAATTATTTTTCCGCATGCAACAATAGTGTTACATTATAACGGTTAGTAGTGAGTTTTAACAGTGGCAACGAGGAATCAAAACTTATATGGAATAAGAAAAAATACACTTTTCTTGTGGCACAATTAATAACAGAATGACAAGAAATTAGAACCACGTTGGTGCAATTTTTTCTTTGTTGTACATAAGAAAAACATCAGATATTCCTAAAGGTGGAAGAAATTTTAGCTCAAATATCAAAAATACAGTTGTGTCAGTTAAGATTTCAGATAGCTCTTTTAGGTGTCCGAACTGCAAGGGCTTTCTTTTATACCAAAATTTCGAATTCTTATTTTTCTTAACTACATCTTACAAAGTGTTTACAATAGAGTGATTATCGTGACCTAGTCTATTTACAAAAAAAAAAAAAAAACTCCTAAAATGTGGTACAAATAATTCGAGATATTGATTGATACTGTTTAAAAACTAAAAACTGTTTAAAAACTAAAAAAAATAATATTTTACAAAAATTGTTTAAAAATAAATTAATCAAAATATTTACATGTTAAATATTAGTTAAAAAAAAACATAATAACGTGTAAATTTTAGTTAAAATAGATTACTCAAAAAAATTCCATAACTGAATAAATTCGTTTAAAAACTAAGAGAAATAATATATAACTAAAATTGCTTAAAATAAATCAGTCAAGATAATCATTTATATATTTAATAATAATAGTTAAATGAAAAAAAATAACTTGTAAATTTGTTAAAGTTACTCCTAAAAAATAGAAAATGGTAATTTTTTTCATACTATGCTGTTTGTTAGCGATATAGTGGAGGTTCAATATAAGATTAAACTGTATATAAAGTCGGGGTTTGGTTTAATGTATTTAAATGACTATAAATTTGTATATTACTTGGAAATTAAGAGCCATTCAATGAAAAAAATAGGATTGTGCATGACATAAAGTCGGGGTTTGGTTTACTCTATTCATTAATAAAATGATCAAGAACAAATGAATACATTTTTTATGTTATTTGGAAATTAAGAACCACTCAACGTACAAATAAGATTAAACTGTACATAAAGTCGGGGATCTGTTTACTGAATTCATTTCTGAAATGTTAAAGAAGAAATGACTGTAAATTTGTATGTTACTTGGTAATTAAGAGTCATTTAATATACAAATCAGATTAAACTGTACATTATTAAAACGTTAAAACAATACGGCAATTATATCGAGTGGAATTTCTTCTGCAGGTAAATGTAAACAGCTAACTATAACGTTGATGCATGTGCAGGAAAGGCAAGAATAAAATGCGCGCGAAACGCGTAAACAAAATCTGATTGGCTAATGCAATTCTCGGTGCCATTTTTTTTCTTTTCTTTATTTATTTAAGCTACCTTTGAAAAGATTTGATCGATTATTTCTGGACATAATACCGTCAATATTTTTTTTTATTTATTGTATAAATTATTGTATAAATTATGTTGATCCGCTAAACGATTTTAAATGTTTATGTCATGGACTTCGTTTACCTTTTTTAATTTTCCCTGGGAATATGTGGTATGATGGTATATGAAGGAATGAAAGATATTGGATGACGTCATTCCAACACACATGTCAGTTAGTCACGATGTTTAGAGGAAGTAAGACTAATTCTTCGGTTTGTGTTATTTGCCAAAGTAAGTGAGTATTTTATTGAACACCGTTATTTTGTATAATTTGTTGCCTTGTTTGTTGGATCGTTTTTCTGTGCTTTTGTTTGGACATTTTCTTGTTCTTTGTTGAGGGGAGACAAAGGTCAGTATGGATATTCTACAAATCCATGGGTAATAGTTACTTCACAGCTAGGCAGCCGCTCCTCAGACCCAAATCATACAACACTTAATGTTTAAAGTAACCCAGAAAATCGTCACATACAAACACTCACGTGCCCATATCGAGAATAGATATTTGTAACGGCAATCTACAAAAAAAATTTACCTCGCTCACTCAAAAAACAAAAAATAAAAATAAAAATATAGAAAAATTTGAAAAGTAAAAAGTCAAAGAAAAGGAGAACGAAAAGTATAAGGAGAAAGGAGGTTAAAGTTAACGTCTTAGATCGACACACAGCGTCTATGGTTAAGATATATCACTAATATACGTTAATGAAATTGAGAGTATTAACCAGAATTACAATTCGTCTGTTTTCTTTTAAAAATATGACATGAAAATTTAACATTACATTCAGTTTAAAGATAATGAGCTGGAATTACAAAAGAGGATGTTAAATTTTCACTAAAAAAGCACACAATTGAAAATTTCCAGGTATAGATAAAATTCCTACCTTTTGGCTATATTATTTAAATACAGTACATAAAAAACTAGCCAAAGAACTTCAAAAAATGGTTGACGGTCCCACTAAAATTCCTGCATGGATGACCAAAGGAATTAAATTTCTTCTACCCAAGAATAGTGACACAAACAACCCGAAAAACTACAGACCAATTACATGCCTTCCGACAACATATAAACTATTAACATCTATTTTAACAAAACAGACATATTTATTCTTAGAAAGAAATAACATGTTACCGCTTGAACAAAAAGAGTGCAAATGTGGCTGTTACGAATGTAAAGACCAATTGCTTATTAACAAAATGATCCTGGAAAACTGCTACAGTACAAAGAAAAATCTTAGTACTGCCTGGATAGATTATCGTAAGGCATTCGATAGTGTGCCACATTCCTGGATTTTAAAGACTTTAACTATATATAAGATATCACACATCATCATCAATTTCATCAAACAGTGCATGTCTATATGGAAAACAACCCTTTACCTCAGTCATATAAATAGGACCTATAAGTCTGATGAAATAAACATCAAAAGAGGTATATTTCAAGGTGGTTCTTTATCTCCCTTACTATTTTGCATATCATTAATAGCACTAACCAGTCAACTTAATAAGACAGAATGTGGTTATAAAATAGGCCAAAAGAAAATAAGCCATCTATTTTACATGAATGACTTAAAGTGATATGCTAAGAATGATAATGAGCTGGAAGGTCTTCTGCAAACTGTAAAATGCTTCAGCGAAGACATTGGAATTAAATTCAATTTGAATAGATGTGCTAAAGCTACAGTTTTACGTGGATCAATACAAGAAACATCCTCAATTAGCTTAGACCCTGCTGTAACAATAAAAGAATTGAAACCAGAAGAAGCTTATAAATACCTAGGTGTAAATGAGAGTGAAAACATTCAACCATAAAAAAATGAAAGAAATAGTGCGTAAAGAGTACTATAGATGGCTACGAATTATATTAAAAACTGAATTGAATTCTCAGAACAGAATTATGGCCATTAATAGCCTTGCCATCCCAGTTGTCCAATATAGTATCAACATCTTAAACTGGACTCTAAACGACATCAGGTGAATGGATTCTAAAACAAGAAAGCTTCTTTCTAAGCATAAGATGTATCATCCAAAGGCTGATGTAGACCGTCTATACATAGCCTGAAAAGAAGGTAGAAGAGGTCTTATTCAGCTAGAATTGTCATACGACAACAACTATTGGCTTACTAACATACATAGAAACAACAAAGGATTGGATGATGCAATTAGTAAGGCAACGTGAAGAAAGAAAGAAAAAATATTCAATATCCAGAACGTGCCAATAAATCCAATGTTGATAAAGTTAATACTCATCGATGGTTACATGCATCTGGATTAAAGTCTGAGACTGAAGGCTTTATTCTTGCAACGCAAGACCAAAGTCTTTTCACTAGCAACTTTCAGGCAAATATTATACATAATAATATGGATCCAAAATGCAGGTTTTGTGATAAACACCAAGAAACAATAGACCATCTAATCTCAGGCTGTTCTGTACTTGCCCCAAATGAATATAAAAATCGCCACGATAGAGTTGGGCAATATTTACATTGGACAATGTGCAAACACTATAGAAAATCTGTAAACAAACACTGGTATGAACATCACTCAGCACCGGTTAGAGAAATAGAAGATGTCACCATTCTTTGAGATTAAACCATCTACACAGACAGAAAAATTGAAGCAAATAGGCCAGACATTATTGTTAAAAACCAGAAAGAGAAAACTTGTCTATTAATTGATATGGCTTGTCCATAGCAACCAAGGAATTTGAAAAACTGTCAAAGTATAAAGACCTGGAAGTTGAAAACAAGAGTTGTGCCAGTGATAGTAGGTGCACTTGGAATGATAAAAAATGGAACAAAAAAACACATTGAAAGAATCCCTGGAAACCCCAGCTTAAGAGATATACAAAAAATTGTCTTATTGAGTACAGCCCACACACTAAGGAAAATTTTGTCTATGTAACGCTAGGGATGTTAGAGAAGATAGAAAAAACATGAAATGGGGCCATAATAACACGCCACGACCTGCCTTAGGGCTTCCCGCAGACTTTGTTGGTAGTGCGACCATAGCAGAAATCGAAATATGATGAAATATGACATAATAATAATATATGTATAAAATTATTAAAACAATAATAAAATAAAACAAAATAAAAATAATAATCCTAATAAAAATAATAAAAAATCCCTAGTAAAGAGGATAACATACACTAAAAATAAATATGTCATAATATACGGAATAAGACGAAACAATAAAATTATAGAATTAAATATATATATATATATATATATATATATATATATATATATATATGTTCGTACGCACATACATCTACATGCATACATATGCATATCCCATTTATAATTTTCATTTACATATACACATGTACATATAAATACATACCCACATATTCATACACACAATATTACATTGTAATAATATTAATATTATATAACTGTTACAATAATGCAATATAACTATTTAAAAAAACAAAACAAAAATCGTGGGGTTATAATATTTCCAACGGGAAATTCCAGATTATTTTCCAAAAGAAACCAAATTTTAAAGTTTAATTTTGATTTTGATCTAGTTAAATAATTTTATACTTTTTCTTATACCTGCATTTAAATATTAATTCATTTTGTTGGTTCAAGAGTTCCTTTGGATTATTGTATTTGATAATGGTCAATTTCTCTTCCAGGCATAAATTTCATCTGTCCTTGAAGTTGTTGGGAGTATTAGCATATTTTATTATCCTCCATTTAACTAGTGGGTAATTTCTCCATCCTTTATATCCCAGCAGTAGGGCTGTTTGATGTTTCAAGGAGGCGTTGGAAAACGAGTGTCGGTAATTGTAAAGTCTGTTTCCAACTACCTTCAGATATCCCTATATATACTCTTTTTTGTTAGGGTTCTCTTCTGGAAAAATAGTGGCTTCCTAAATAGCTTTTTCAGAATTACACCTGCCATCAACGGGGCAGTTGGTTCTAGTGATACAATTGCAAGAAGGTTTGTTTTCTAGAGGTTTGTTAGGGAAGTTTTTAAGTACTTTATTATTGTGAGAATTAATTATTTTCTGCATGTTGTTGGTTGTTGAATAAATAATTTTAAGAGTTTATCTGTTGAATAATTTACTTAGGAGGTTATTTTTGTGGAAGTGCTTGCTAACTAAATTTAAAAAATATTTACCTATGTTTACATTGAACAACTAGCAGAAAGGTGAGTTGAACCATATTTTTCTTTGTCTATTTTTGGCCTTGTTTCCATTTTTAGTTTTGTCTTTCAATTTTTCTTGGTATATTATTTCATCTTTAAAATTACTTTTCTTGAGGGCTTCATTGTGTATTGTTTTATTCTTATCGAATATTTTCTTATTTGATTATAATTTATATATATTAACGAGAAAAATTAAATATATATATATATATCTCAGTCTGTTCATATATATCTGTCTGTCTCAGTCTGTTCATATATATCTGTCTGTCTCAGTCTGTTTATATCTATTCGGTTTTAAGTTTTGTTCATATCTATCTATCTATTTATCGATCTTTTATTTTTTTTTTTTTTTAACAAATTAGAGCAGGTACCTACATTTTACTTACTCTTTATTTTATCGTTCGGTAGGATTCTGACCCACATTTGACCCCAAACACACAGTTTTACTCGGTATTACTGTCTCTCGTATCTATTCACACTCCACCCACATCTATTGAACAGGTGAAGAGGCTCATCCCTTGTTTCCTGTTTAGGATGCGGTTTCCGGTTTTCTCTTTTCCAATCTTTTCACTCTTTTCCTTATTTTTTATTTTTTTTCCAATTGGAGTAGATAGACTAAACTATCGCCCGGTTCACACTCCACCCACATCTATTGAACAGGTGAAGAGGCTCATCCCTTGTTTCCTGTTTAGGATGCGGTTTCCGGCTTTCTCTTTTCCAATCTTTTCACTCTTTTCCTTATTTTTTATTTTTTTTTCAATTGGAGTAGATAGACTAAACTATCGCCCGGTTCACACTCCACCCACATCTATTGAACAGGTGAAGAGGCTCATCCCTTGTTTCCTGTTTAGGATGCGGTTTCCGGCTTTCTCTTTTCCATTCTTTTTACCCTTACGTAGCCCCCTGCGCATCAGTGGCGTTACCGCCTTGCTTGGGGTGATATGATTAAAAAAAAAAAATAACAACCACATAATAAATAATAATACTTATTTTTCCACGTCTTCATGTTTCGCTATTTTACAAGTATTTTCGTATATGTAAATGTTAGAAGGTTTAATTAAAAACTTTCTATTTTTCGTGATTTTGCCATCAAAAACAATTTTCACTTCTTTCTGAAATCATGAAATTACTTTTTGATTTCTTTTAGCTTTTAATTTGAAATATAAGTTAATGTTACCCAGAATTTTAATTCCATTTAAATACACTCAACTGCCAGGAATGAAAACTGAATAAATTTTTACGAATTAATATAATTATTTGTTAACTTTTTATACGTACCGCCATGAAAAACAAAAAATAAAAAAAAGGCATTTTAAATATTTTAAATGCCTTCATTGAACTTAAATTTTGGTTCTATTTCAAAGAACCTCACACAAAGGTAATCCGAATCAAAATTCAAATTAATTTACGTTTATAAATAATCATTTTAAGTATTTTAAAAACATTAGCGCATTAATTCATTACACATCTATCTATCTATCTATCTGTTGTGGGGTCTCCCCTTTTTCTATTATAATAGACTCGACTTGAGTCTACATATACTCCTGCAACGATAGATACAGACAGAGTCCGAGATACCGAAAGATCCCGAGGTTTCACTGAGAATACAGTGTCAATAGTTCATAGTAGCTCTGAGCTCCACTCAGCCAGCATATTATCATACAACACCCGTCAGCTTCCGACGTGGAGATACTAAACATACTACAGCTTCACTTCAGAGACTTGTATTCCATTTTTTCTTAGCATGGAATAATTTCGCCTGGTTATTTATTTCAGTTAACAACGCAACAATTTCTGCGAAGACGAGATGGGTTCATGCCTTTTTCCAAGGATACAGTGAAGAAACAAAAATGACTGAAGTGCGCGGGAAAAAAATGAAGAAAAATTTCAGAAAAGTATACCCTCGCTCCTCGGGAAACGAAAACGTTTGTAATCCGTGAAAAAGAAAGAAAAAATGTGAAGAAAAAGAAAGAAAGAAACTAAGAAAAAAAAAAAGAAAGAAAGATGAAAGAAAAATATGAAGAAAAAGAAAGAAAAAAACTACCGTCATTTCTTTTGCTTTCACTCACATTGTTAACCGTTGAAAAATGAAATCAATTCTTTTGTCAACCATTGAGGGTAGAAAAAAAAGATGTGAAGAAAAAAAAAGGAAAAATTCTGGCAAAATTCTTTTTTCACTATCATTTTTGACCTTCACTCATATTACGAAACTCAATATTTTTCTCTAATTGTTTACCTCGACACATATTGTCAAATCATCGAAAAACTTTCTCAAAAATTAAAATAAAAAAAACAGAAAAAATAAATTTAAATAAAATTAATTTTATTTTCAAAACTAAAAAAAATTAAAATTTTAATTTTTCTTCAATTGATTTTGAAAATGTTTATTTAATAAGAAACTATATTTTAAAAATGAAATTCAGAATGTTTTTCTTTTAATAAATATTTAAAAGTTTTATGAAATATTTTCTATCGTTTTTAAAAGAAACAAACAATTTTGAGGGCGAAACAAAAATCATCGGAGGAAATTCAGATTTGATCAGAAATTTGTACGGAACTTTTTCCGGCAAAACAGAAAAAATTCCTTCGTCGTTAGAACCAAAAAAATATCCGAATTTATTTGGACGAAAATCGAAAATTTTTTTTTTAATTTTCATCTTTTGGAGAAATTCTCCATTTTGGTTGAAAAGAGAAATTTCCGACATTCCTACCCTCGACCCCCACAAATTCCCAGTCGTAGGATCGGCACGAAAAAGGGGGTAACCACACCCACCCATCCCCGGCGATCCCCCAAGGCGGATTCTTTTCATTTCTTCTCCTCTTTCCGAAAAACAAACAATTTCTTCAAATTCCAAGTCACAGGCGAAAATTTGTCGGTGAAATTGACACAAAGAAAAAAATCGCTTTTCTTTTGTGTCAATTATTTTTTCTATTTCTAAAAATGGGGGGCGTTTTTTCCTCCCCAAAAAGAAAAGTCTTCCCCCCTCACCGGACAACGCAGGACAACAAACGACAAAAATGTCATCTGAAAGGCAACAAATGTCCATGGGTGGGAATCCCTCTCTTCCGTCCGTCAAGTGACATCGGCCAACGAATTCCCCAGAATCATCAAATTCTTTCACCGAATCATCGTCAGAATCGCAGACAAAGACATGATCGTCTTCGTCGGTGGCGAGAATCGAGTCAATCCACCCCAGGTTCGAACCTCGCAGACGGTATTGTTTTTGGAGCTGGAAATACCCGGATGTCCCGACCGTCGTCAACTCAATTATTTCTTTTCTCAAAGACTCTAAGGAATCGTGACACCATTTTGGGAATGTCACCGTCAATTCCGCTTTTTCGTTGGGGAGAAACGATTGTGAGAGCCGAGATCTAAGCTCCGCTCCCAGCAACCTTAACCCACAAAGGACGTCGTTGTCCTGGGTGTCACCCCTTAAAAGATAACCCGCTTGATGGCGCCAAATCTTGACCTTCTTCAAAAGGTCATCTCTCTCTTTTAGGGAGAGGCTCCACTTTCGCAACTGTTCCGATGTCGTCTGTCTCATATCCTCGTACAGCTCTTTCACCTTTTGCCGCGTCTCTTCCATAAATACCTCAAAATCCCGCCACAATTTTGTGCATTTGGAATCGGAATCAATGGACAATTGGTCCATGGATTGCCTCGTCCACTCGTTTCTCATACGGACCCGGATTTCAAAATCTCGGAGTTCCTGCTCCAGGGTGGGGCCGCGCAGTTTCTCCTTCGATGCCTCCTCTCTCACGGACAACGGCCGAGGTGGACACTGAGGTGATGTGGTCACGTGATCCACATAACAAACGTCACACAAGCACACATTGCACCGGTCACAAAAGGCATCCTTCGGTTTGCAGTGCAGATGACACTCGTCCAACGTCATGATCCCCACAGCCTTAGACAAACCGCCCACGTCCATGGTTTTGTGTTCCGGGTTGTGCCTCCTGTGGGCTCTCTGGTAGCTCTGGCCAGTCGATTCGGAGTCGTATTCTTCCGAACACAAATCGCACCACAATTCGGTAGTTTCCTGGCGTTGACGTGTCACAGTCTTCACCAAAAATGGTGAAAGTATCAAATTATCGCGTGTTCCCACGGGGGCGCGGCACTGGGGACATTTCACATCGTCTTGTGTCTCTGCTTGAAATTGCCCTTCCAGGCATGACACGCACAAAGAATGAAGACATGGCAATGTCTTCGAGGACAATTCCAAAAATTGGTCGCAATTCGAACAAAGGAATTTCTCTTCATTCATCGACGCCATCTTGAAATTTTTTTCACTAAACCTGTAAAGAAAAAATAAATAAATAAAAAAGTCCGAAATATAAAAAAAAAAAATGGCCCGAAATTTTAGTTGAAGAATAAAAAGATACCTTCCCCCCCAAAAAATAGTTGTCATCTATAAAAAAAAAAAAAAAAAAAAACGGAGATGAATTGGGAAAAAGGTGAATGAAATGTGAGAAAGAGTGAGAGAATAGAGAGATTGTTAAGGAAGAAAGGGAGGGGAAGAGCAATTGGATAAACGGAAAGAAAGGGTAAAAGAAACAAAGAGAGAGGAGGATAAAGAGATTATGAAGGAAAAAAAGGAGGGGGAATAGTGATTTGATAAACGGAAAGAAAGAAAGAAAGAAAGAAAGAAAGAAAGAAAGAAAGAAAGAAAGAAGAGTATAGAGAGATTGCCAAGGAAGAAAGAAAAGGGGAAGAGCAGTTGGATAAACGAAACGGATAGAAAGAAAGGGTAAAAAAAAAAAAACAAAGAGAGCGAGGATAGAGATTATCAAGGAAGAAAGGGAGGGGGAATAACAATTGGATAAACGGAAAGAAAGGGTAAAAGAAACAAAGAGAGAGGAGTATAGAGAGATTTTTAAGGAAGAAAGTGGGGGGGGGGGAATGATTGGATAAACGCAAAGTAAGAAAGATTGAATGAAACAAAGAGCGAGGAGGACAGAGTTGTTATCAAGGAAGAAAGGGAGGGAGAACAGCAATTCGATAAACGGAAATAAAGAAAGGTGAACAAAAAAAGACAGGAGGACAGAGTGGTCATGATAGAACAAAAGGAGAGAAAGAAAGGATACCTTTTTTATTTTCTTTACTAATCATGGCACAAGGTCAATGGAAGCTACATTGTCATATTACGATCTTTCTTGTTTTTTAATAATTAATATATTGATTACATTTGACAACGATAGATAAATTATATATTCTTTACTGATAACGTCTGCTTGTTAAACGGACAGAAATGTTATTGTTATCTGAAAAAAAAGGGGAATTTTCTTCTGTTATATAGATAGACAGATCGTCCGATAGATTGACTGATATATAAATTGTTTATTTTGACATATTTTTTTTTTTTTTTTAGACAAAATGACTTTAATGAAGAAAACTTTGTCTGAATAAGGAAAAGTATTTCTTTTCTTTTCTTAGATAGATAGATTTCGGAAGTATTAAACTTAAACTGAAAGAAAAACAATTATCAATTATTTTTACAAAACAGAAACAGATTAAAAGAACCAAGGTCTATTTAACAAAAAGATTCCTAATTGTGATTTTGAGTCCTTCCCTCAATTTAAGCCAGACAAGTAAATGAAAAAATGAAGGAAGACATACAGACAAATTAGGGCGTTGTTGTTTTTTCTTTGAACCAAAAAAGCAAATTATTCTTCTTATTAATTGGCTTTTTGTCGAGGATGAAATTATTGAAAAATAAGAAGGGAAAGAAGATTGGATGATTTGGAAATAGAGAAAATTCTTCCTTACATTGGTTTCGATTTTTCACTTTGGGTGAAATTGGTTTTCGTCAAAATACGAGAGCGAATAAAATTTAAAGCTTCGTCGTTGAATTCTGGCGAAGAGACTGAAAATCCTTTGAACGTCACTGGACGTTCATTGGACGAGAAATAACATTATTTCTTTTTGTATTTTACTAAAAAAAAATGTGGCACATGGCCGAATACGGTGATGGGGAAGGCTGGTCTTCATCTAGTCCCAACGCTAAACCTAGCTAGTCACAATCACCGACCCAGGCATGCCACAGCACTCCTATCACCAAAACAACGCCCTCCCACCACGTCCACCACAATGTCTCCATGAAGTCCTTATCTAAGCTCCCAATTGGACGAGAAATAACACGTCACTGGGCGTGAGTGTTTTCTTTTTATTACGTGGCAGAAAGAGTGGAAAAGAGAGAAGCAAGAGAGAAAACATGCGACAATGAGAGAGGGGCGAATTCACTCCTTTTTCACTACCTTTTTTTCCGTTTCCAAAATTCAGGATATTTAATTTCAGAATTAATTTAGACTAAAACAAACTTGAATTTTTTTTATAAATCTAAATAAAATCGAATGTAATTCCATATAGTATTTGTTTTGTAAATTTAAATAAAACGAAAATGTCGAATAGAATTTTCAAAAATATCGAGAATTATGCCGGTGGAATTTTTATTTTTGAAATCGAATTCATATTTCTTGTCAAATTTAAATGAAAAAAAAATTTCAATTAAATATTTAAAGATTTGTTTAATGTAAGAAGATCTACATTTAAAATTGATGAGAAAACCGGAAAAAATTCAATCCAACTCGATATTAGTTATTAGTAGAAAATAATGAATAAAATGAAACAAGTTTATTAATTAGTAAATATAAAAAATAAAATAAGGAATAATTAGGGAAATTTTCGTTTTAGGTCCCGAAGGCTTTTATCCCTTCAAATTTTTCTAAAATAGCCTTATTTCCATGCAAATGTGTATGCTGAACTCAAATCAACAATTAGATATTGAAGAAACCTACCTTTTTTTCATGTTAACGACCAGAAAAAAATCGGACTTCTTCTCGTTCTTTTAGACACGATAATTTCAGCCTATTTACTTCCTTTACTGAAAAGTCTTTGAAGAAATTACTACGCGTTTTTTTTTGGGGGGGGGGGTTGTCGGTAAACAATTTAAAACCGAAGTTTAATATTTCTTTAAAATATAGGGAAAGCTAAATAAAATACACATATGAATAAGTTATAAGATAAAACATGCTTTATAAATTTAACTTCAGGCAACGTCGGAGATTTGTTTGAAAATCGAAATAAGGTTTCCTAAAATGGCCAAGCCAAGAGAAAAATACGGAAAACCAAATCATGTTAACACAAAGCCTTAGAGAAGAATTTTGAAAATAAAATATGGCTAAAAGAAAAATATTGAAAATCGGGTTTACAAAATGATCAAGAAAATAAAAATATATAGTTATTTTTTAATTTTATATATTTAAATATTATTTTTAAATGGATACTCGTATTTTAGTAGATAATCTGTTTTTTGTTTGTTTGTTTTTTATAATTAAACAGTATTTTTCTTTACATCCAACGGCGTGAATAATCGAGAAATCTTGTTAGAAAAATATGTGTCCTTCGGCAGGATTTCAAACCTAGGTCCCTTGGGAAAACCGTTATTAAATCTAACCTGTCTTAACAGCTCAACCACGCTGCATTAATAGCCTGGCACTCAAAAATTCTAAATAATGCTTTTTGAAACACACATTTTCCCGATAAAAGTATCTAAAAATAATATTTTTAAAAAAAAATTAAAAATAGGCCGGAGTTAATTCAAATGGATTTCGTAAAATTTCGTAAATAAATTGTTTCTGTTTTCATTAGGATAGGAAAACAAAACATGAATGTTAAATCAGGAAAATGATACGTTCGACGATTTCGTTGAATTGAATCTTGCATTTCCATCGAGCTGGATGGAATTATTTCAGTTTTCTCATCAATTTCAGATGTAAATCTTAACAAATCTTTACGAATTTACCTTCGAATATTTCATTAATTTTTTTTTCTTTTGATTTACATTGACAAGAACTAAAATAAATAAATTCGATTTAAAAAATAAAACTCCCACGGAAATAATTCTCGATAAACTTTTATTCGACATTTTCGTTTCATTTACATAAATTGATATTTGATGGAATTAAATTCGATTTTATTCAGATTTATCACAAATTTGAAGTTTATTTGTTTTAGTTTAAATTAAAATGCTGCGAATTGAAAGGAAGAGAAAAAAAGAATTCGCCCCTCTCATCATCACAGTTTCTTTCTCTTTCTTCCCCAAATTTCTAAAAACTGTAACAAGGACGTGTTATTCGCGTCCAATCAAATGCCTTATATTCTGGTGACGTCACCCGTACGTCCGCACCCTTTCATTCTTCTATTGTGAGAATACACTCAGTCAGTTAAGTGCCATACGTGAAACATGATTAGGCGATCATGTCTCGATAGAGACATGACTGACTGGGCAGAAGATTATCCCGCAGTAGGTTGCCATTGCTTTCTGCGGATACACTGCTAACCATAAAAGCAAGAAACTCTTTTTTGCAGACTCATTGTTGGTGTCGGCTAAGCCAATGATACAACCTTTATAATCAAAATAAAGTTTTAGGTGAATTTCATCTACGAGTTTATGTATTATTTTCCCTCTCGTAAGTTAAACTTCTTTTTAAAGAGAATTATGTGGCACAAATAAATCATATAGGTTGATATGGTTACTCTTCGGATGACTGAATAAGTAGGTAAAATAAAATTATTTTTCGTATTAACAGCTTAACCTCTAGGGGAGCAGTTATGCAATGTTAACAATGAAGAAAATTAAAAAGTAATCATTTCTGCAGAACAACCAAACTTACACTTGGTCATTAATTTTAGCGGCTCATTCAGGGCTATTTTTTGTATAGTATAACTCCATTATTAAGGATTTCCTTATAAGAATTCATTGAAAATAAGAAAGAAATAGATTGTCAGGAGTGAAGAATGAAGATAAGTATTTCTGATAGAACGGGGCTCTCGTAAATACAGTAATAATGATGACACTAGGAACGCATTGAAAATCAGTAAGAATAATACAATAACAAGCAATATTTTTCTTTTTTTAATCATATCACTCCGAGCAAGGCGGTAACGCCACTGATGTGCAGGGGGCTAGAATAGGGCTATTAATATAAACCCATTATTAATGATTTTATTATAGGATTGAATTGAAAATCGGTAAGAAATCGATTGTCACTGATCAAGAATAAAGACAAGCATTATTGATAGAGTAGCGTCGTTACTTACATTATTTTTCGGTAACTAACTTTTAAACTGAATTTTTAAAAATAAAAATGTTTTCTTTATTTTTTTTTAGATTTTATAGAACGCTAAATGATTAAATTTACTATTTTCAGTAAGCAAAATACTCTGATGCTGGTGTATTTCAAACAGAACTTACATTGATTGGAATCTAAAAGTTTAAAAATTTTTTTAATCTTTTCGTTTTTCGGTCATTTTTGAGCGATCGACACATTTTTAACATGTTAAATAATTTCATAGTTTATTGCATTTTCTATTTTACTATTTATTGGGAGCCGATTTTTGGAAATAAAGGTAAAAGGTTTAAAAAAAACTAACAGATGATTCACATTCCCCAGTGAGTCGTGCGTTTAACTAATAAAACCAATTTTCCCAACAAAATTAAATTTCTTAAAATTACATGAATTTATGTGGAGTGGGCGAACTGATTTTAAAAAAGTATTTTTATAAACATTTTTTTAAAAATAATGATTTCAAAAATAATTTCATTTCGTGAAAAAATCGTAAAAGTTTCATTAAAATCTGATTTGATTTGATTTTTGCAAGAATTTCTAATTAATGTGTTTGTCACTGGAAAAAAATAACTGAGTCATGTAATATTACGTTTTCCATTAAGATATTTATCAAAATTTCGAACGTGTTAGAAGCGATTAAGAATTTAAAGAAAAAAAGAAAAAAAATAAGGATATTTTCTCTTAATAAAAACCTAAATATTTTGATGGCAAAAGAAATAGATTGTCAGTGATCAAGAAAGAAGAAAATTGTTAATGATAAAATAGGGCTGTTATAATGATTTTCTTATAGAAATGCATTAAAAATCGGGAAGAATTGGTTTATCAGTGGTCAAGAATGAATACAAGCATTACGGATAGCATTGTGCTATTATATGTATAAAATAAAACTATTGTTAATAATTTTGCTACAGGAATGCATTGAAAATCATCAAGAAATGTATCGTCTGTGGTCAAGAATGAGAGCAAGCATTCGTGATAGATTAGGGCTATATGTATAATATAAATCCATTATTATTTTACTATAGGAACTCATGGAATATCAGGAAGAAAGTGATTGTCAGTGATCAAAAATGAAGGAAAGAATTACTGATAAAATAAGACTTATATGTAGAATATAAAACCGTTATTAATGATTGTATTATAGGAATGCATTGAAAATCAGGAAGAGTGGAGCTGTCAGTGGTCAAAAATGAAAGCAATCGTTAATTATAGAATAGGACTCCTATATTTATTATATAAATACTTTGATGTTATTATAGGAATGCAATGAAAACCAGGAAGAAATGGATTGCCAGTGGTCAAGAATGAAGGCAACTATTACTGATAGAATAGGGCTATTACATTTATATAATAAATCCATTATTAATGATTTTCCTATAGAAATACATTGAAAATCATGAAGAAATGGATTGTATTTTACTTACTGGAAAAGTAAATTTAATCCTTCAAAATGAAATTTTCAAGTAAGATTTTTCATTTTTTTATAATCATTTCACTCCAAGCAAGGTGGTACCGCCACTGGTGCGCAGGGGGTTACATAAGAGGTGAGTGATGAGAAGTAGGAACCAGTTAATGGGGGTGCAAAAGAATGGATAAGAGAAGGATGAGAAAACTGGTGTGAAGAGAGCTGCGTGAGAGTAGAGTGAACAGGGAAAAGAACATGAAAGGATTGTCAAGGAAAGGATGCGAGTCAAGGAGATAGGAGATGGCAATTGAAATGGCATTTAAATTCTTGGAGATTTTAGCTCTCAGGGAAGCAATTATAAAATGTATTAAGGGTATTATTGTCGTAAGAAAAAAATTTTCGATGAATACGTACTGCCACAAACTTAAAACAAACTTCTGAAAATAAGTTTTAAATAATTTCAATATCATTTTTTAATTTAAATTTTTGTTCTCTTTGAAAGATGATAAACTAAATCTAATCCGAATTTATCGTCACTCGTTAACGCACCATTTTATGCAAAAATGTGAACAAATTTTTATTACCGTTTTAAAAATAAATATTAAGTGTATATATTTTTTTTCAAATCAAGTCTAAAAGAAAATAAGGTGTTTTATTTAATTATGCAAGCAACAATTGACAAATAAATAAATTTTTAATTAGTTTTTTTTTCTTTAATTTTGAGTATGAGAAAATTTTCATTCTGAACCTGACCCGAGTCAGTGAAAAAGTTGATAAGTATTGAAAATTTAGAGCAGGAGTAGCGATTTTTTTGTGTCACTTCGTTGGTACCAAAATGTATATATATATATATATGCAGTGGATATCGGCTCGGAACCATAAATAGGGGAGCCGAGTTCGAATTTCATTTGAATCCGTTACATTCAATTACGCACAACTTGGGAATGTCAGTCACTTCTCCCTCCACCTATGGGTTAAATAGCAGGACAGTTTGGGTTCTATAGCCTTAGTCAGCAAAAAGTCTACCACAGAAAGTATTAGCAACCTACTACGTGAAAAATATCCTCTGCTCAGTCAGCCATGACGCTTTCGAAGTATGATCGCCCAAGCGTGTATCCCGTATGGCACTTAAGTTAACTGACTGATGTCTTTTCTGTTATTAGTCTAAGATGAGTCATTTAGATATTCTTAGGCATTTAGGTACGTCCAATAAATCGCTGAAAAACTGCATAGTATGAAAAAATGCCCCAAACCTAATAAATACTAATTTTTACCATCAAAATGTCTATGTTATTATTAAGAAAAAAGACCGAACTATTTTTAATTATTTTTTTAAATTCTAAATCCCTTCTAATATGCTTAAAATTTTGATAAAAATCTTGTTTTGATTTTAGTTAGCGGATAACTAAATCGTTACGAGAATTTATAATAGAAAACGGAATATTACATAACTTTTCTCCGGTGACAAACACATTAATATGAAAATTCTTGCAAAAATCAAATAACTGTCGGATTTTAATGAAAAATTATTCACAAAAAAATTATTTTTGAAATTATTTTTTTAATCTTTGTCTATTTATTTTAATTAAATTATTTTCATTATCTCTGATAAGCTTAATAGCATTATCATTTAATGAAGAAAGAAAATTACAATATTGATACATAATTTTTTTAATAATCCAATCTAAGCTTTCGGCTTACATAATTCTTTTTAATAATCCAATCTAAGCTTTCGGTGTACATTGGAACTGTCATACGCTTTCGCGTATGACAGTTTCAAAGAAGGTCGCTTTGAACGGGAAAAATTCCAGATCTTTCCAGGGAACGCAGCCGTCCTTCACGGCTCTATTATAGAACATAAGCTTTTTGGGATCTTCATCAATGATCTTCCTGATAGAATCAGTTTCCAAGTAGGCATCTATGCAGATGACACTACCATTTACTCACGTATCAATTTGCCAAGGCTGACAAAGAAAAACCTGGTTGCTGCTACTGAAAATAGACATATATTCAGTGGTGGACTGAAATAGGAAATGGCTCGTAAATTTGGGGTACTTTAAGTAAATCTCTTTGCTTCATTCCTTCAAATACTGAAAAAAGGAGACAAAAAGAATGACAGACAGGGTGAAAAAAGAAAAGATAAAGCCGGGTATGGCAAAAAAAGTATTTTATTTTCTTAATTATTAGTAATATTGATGTTTTTAGTAAATTTCTTTTCTCTCTGTTGTTTTTGCTCCATCCGGATATCATCTCTCTTCCGGAATAGACAGACTACACCCTTTAATTCCAAATTACCCTTCTATAGAGAACTTAATATTAGGTGGTTATGGCCTTCCACAGACTCTTCTTTCTGAGATCTTTTTGAGTGGAGTGTTTTCAAATTGGCAAGAGAATTTACCCTGGTAGTTTACTTCTGCAGGGGCGAGATAGACTCATACCTTTCGCCAAGCACACAGTAAAAAAATGTACGCCACAGGCGTGGCCTGGATTTGAAACTCAGTTTACACATTCTGTTTTCCGTAAATCCTTCCTTATCATAGATATTCAATTTTTTCTCTAAACTCCCAAAAAGGGAATAAAATATTCATCTCTTGTTGGAATCTCTCTTCAACAGATTGAATGACTGGAAACTAATGCAGGCTGTCAAGCTAACAAGTCGGTTTAATTTAGTTTAAGTCTCTTTGATAATATTGTTGTGGTGAAAACAACAACGATAGATAGATAGATAGATAGATAGATAGATAGATAGATAGATAGATAGATAGATATCCCACGTTGTTTATTTATTTCTTCATAGCAAAGATGCCTGAAAGTCACTGGGCCGTAAGGACTAGTTGCATATCATTTTAAGTGTCTCCAACAGTGAATCATATTCTGTAGGGTGCGATGGGTAAATTGTTTTCTAAATTGCACATAAATGAAAATTATATTGATATCTTATTTTAACAGATATATTTTTCGAAAAATATCTTGAAATACTAAAGAGTAAATTCATTCAATTTGCTACAACCACGGCTTCCAAACGACTTCGGAATCTCCTACAGCTCTTCTGAACGGTTTCTTTGTAAATGCTGACATAATCTTTATATTCAGCTCATCTTTCGCATTAAAAGGAATTTTCTTTATCTCTCGTTTAACTGCACCCCACACCTAATGATCAAGGAGTTTGCCGTCTGGGGAGTTAGATGACCAGATGTAAGGGGTGCTGTGGCCGCAGAAATTGTCTGCCAACCAGGACTGGGTTTTTCTACTTATGTAACATGGTGCAGAGTCTTGTTGTCAGACATAGGGACTTCCAGAATCCTCCTACTTGAACCCCAGCTCAGCACTACTTCCTCAAAGCACTTCATATGTACGAGCACGCCATCTGTTTTTTTTTTTTGTTTTTTTTTTTTGTTAAGTTGATTTAAATTGAAAAACAACGGAATCAACACGAATAGTAAATATTGGAGACGTCTTTTGTTTATATATATATATATATATATATATATATATATATATATATATATATATATATTTCCTCTTAGAAATGGCTATCCAGCGGATTTAAATATCGAATTTTTTGCTTTATTTTTTTATATTTGGCTCTGTAAATAGAAAGTAATATTTGCATCGAGCCCCCCACCACCTTGATCAATTTTAATATTAATGAAATTAATATTAATAGGATCAGGTTTTAAGGATTTACCTATCTGATCATGCTTTTGGACTATATATATATATATATATATATATAATAATATATATATATATATATATATATATAATATCACCCCAAGCAAGGCGATAACGCCACTGATGCGCAGGAGGCTACGTAAGAGTAAAAAGATTGGAAAAGAGAAAGCCGGAAACCGCATCCTAACCAGGGAACAAGGGATGAGCCTCTTCACCTGTTCAATAGACGTGGGTGGAGTGTGAACCGTATATAAAGGAAAACATAGCACATCATTTAGATTGCTTATAAATTATAATTCATTTCTTTGAGCTAATTTGGATCATTTCATATTTCTTCCATTCGGTATAATTATTGACCCGGAATAAACATTTCTTTAAAATGGGGATCACTAGGCTGGCCGAAAAGTGTTCATCGTCCTTAGATAGTGATCAAAAACTCATTACACGCCCACTCACAAGCACATGAATTCTTATGTCCACTTATACATATGTCTATATTTCCACATATGTCTGATGAAATGAGCCAATTCAGCTCATAGAAATTAATTTTAATTTTTAACCAATTAAAATGATGTGTTATGTTTTCCCTGGATAACACCTAATGAGCTCTCTATACAGATAATACCTAATATTTTATATTAAGTAGATCATGTTGATTTACCTCGCCATTCACAGACTTGTCAGAGGTAGAATCGCCGACTGACGCCAATTCGGTCGGGTTTCAATCCTGGGTAAAAAGCAATCGTATGTCTAACCGTACTGATGAGCTGTGATGCAGCGAAACAGATCTGTCTGCGAATGACTATTTGCGCTCTCACACCCTGATTGAGCACTCTGGAAGAATGGTAGACTTTGATAAACAGTAGCTACTCTAGCATATACGCATCGTTCATTCAATTAGAACACTCTCAGCTATTGGGCGTGTATAAGGATAATATACATGCTAAAAAGACTGCCTCCTTCTACCGAGCGCCCATAGCTCAGACATAGAATCGCCGATTGACGCCAATTTTTGGGGGTTTCAATCCTGGGTAAAAAGCAATCGGATGTCTAACCGTACTGATGAGCGATGACTATATATACACGAAATACTTTAATATAGTTTTTTCATGTTATCTAAATTATTCTTCTTTTTAGAACATAAATTATATAAAAATTGTAAACATGACCTTTGAAGAACTGTTTTCTTCATCAATTCAAATTCGTAAATAATTACATCGAAAACACCAGCACCCACCTGACGAGAAATAAATAAAGTTGTCGTTTTTACGGCAACAACATTATGAAGGAGGCTTTAACTAAATGCATTTACTACTGTGCATATACAAATATGTGTATGTGTATTTATGTGCGTGTATATATGCTTATATATGGGTGTGTGTTTATGTGCCTGTGTTTGAGTGTATATTCATATGTGTGTGTGTGTGTGTGTGTGTGTGTAAATTTATTGTTTCATTAATGTGTGTCCGTGTGTATATATATATATATATGTGTGTGTGTGTGTGTGTGTGTAAATTTATTGTTTCATTAATGTGTGTCCGTGTATATATATATATATGTGTGTGTGTGTGTGTGTGTGTGTGTAAATTTATTGTTTCATTAATGTGTGTCCGTCTGTGTGTGTGTGTGGATAGGTTTATGTTTCTTTATTAGTATCTTTCTATTCAACCTATTGTAACTTGTTTTTAAAAGGCGTGTTACATATTATTACTCTTTCTCTCTCTGTCCTCAATTTCAATTTATACACCTTTGACAATATAAATTGCATACAAGTGCTTGAGAAATCAAGAGTGGGAAGGTGAGAGAGAAAGAGAGCGTGAGAGAAATGGACACGTACACAAGCACAGAGTTATGAGGGTGTATTCAAATTTTTGCTTTGGATGGGATGAAAACAATTTTTCTGCTTCTATGATCACTATTTTGTAATCATGTATATATATATATTAAATACAAAATTCTATCTCAGTCTGTTTTTATCTTTTTCGGTTTGTTCGTATCTATCTTGTTTTGCTTGATCGAATCGGAAAGAAAATTGTTGTGTACGTAACATAATCTGTCACGCTTAGATGGCGAGCGACACAGCAATCGCAAATGAATTCTCAGCTTTGACTGCATTTGAAATGAGGACAATGTCTAAACATTTTTATTGCTATATATCTATATAAAAACTTCTGTAGATATCTATATAACATTCTGAAAAATTTTGAAGTTATATCTTTTACAAATCTGTAAATTAAGCGGATATAACGAGGAAATAGGGCTTAGAAAGTTTGGTACTTGGTGGACAGGTTGAAGGCAAAAGAGACAGAGAAAAACAATTCATATTCTTCCTAGAAGCTTAAGTCGATGGATGGAGAGGTCGCAAAAAAAGAAACTTCATTAAGAAAGCTACTAAAACAGAAAATTTTGAAGAGCCATGATCGCTATTCTTCTGAATAAACACGGCAGATAGAAGAAGGGAAAATAAACTTTCTAAATGACACTATTTACATTACCTAACTTTTTATCTTGGCATATATATATATATATATATATATATATATATATATGTGTGTGTGTGTGTGTGTGTGTGTGTGAAAAAAAGTTAGGTATAATATTATTTCCAGAACAATAAAAATTACTAAAGATCCGAAGTAATGCCCGGATGTAAACCAGAAATATATTTCATATATGTGTCTATGTATGTATAATGTATTGTAAATAGTGTCAAATTTGCTTTCTAAACTCAAGAATTGAGCTTTTATTATTTGCATTTGGACTAATGTTTTCATCATTGTTGTTATTATCACAATGTTTCTGCTTTTGTGTTCTCTGACCTTCAGATGTTTGCCAATTTCATTAACATTCAGGATGTTTTAATATGAAACTTTAACTGACTCTATGGAACTAGATGGTTCTTGTTCTAATGTCTATGTTTAGGGATATCTTGTCTTTTTTTTTTTTTTTAGTACTGTTTGGTTATTATTAGTCTTATTTTCACAGTGTATAATTCTGTACTTCCCGGAATATTTGTCAGATCAAGAAAAACCTGAAGAAGGCCATAGTATAAGGGTTGAAACATCGTCATAATAATAAAAATGAATATAATAGTTTGCAAATAATGATAACTCCTGATCACAGAAATTCAGACTGATCTTATTGTGTTTTGTTCATTTGAACTTTTCCTTAATTTAGTTCTGTCTGTCTGTCTGTCTGTCTGTCTGTCTGTCTCTCTCTCTCTCTCTCTCTCTCTCTCTTCTTATCGTTGCCATTCAAAACAGAATATCTATATGCAGAAAAATTTCTTGAATATCCCACAAACAATGAATTCCTTTGCAAGTATTCTTTCCCGGTACTGACCCCTTGTCTCCCTTACATTTCTTTTCTTCTCTTAATTAAATTCAAAGAAATGGTAATTATCAATCAAGAACGACCGAAGTCAGAATTAAGGGGTCATTGTAAACTCTACGATCCTTTCATTAGCCTCAAAGTAGTATTTTCTTTCAGAGTTGTCTTTTTCTATACTAGTTGTCAGTCAGTCTAAAGAGTTCTGTCTGTTCTATTATTTAATCCATAGCTGGGGAATTCATACCTTTCCCAAGTGCATCTGCGCAACAGGGAATATAATAAAATTTGAATGGAACAAGAAATCAACAAACTGATTTCTCGTTCAGAGCCCAATTGCAACATTCACACAGCCAATAAATTAAATGTCAATCTATTTGTCAAATGCCTGTCTATTGGTCATTAGGCTGCAAAGAAATTGTCAGTGAACTCGAACATAAAACCAAACACTGGCAGCTTATTTAAATTGAAGTATATATATATATATATATATATATATATATATATATATATATATATTACTCATGCATACACAATTTTAGTTTCTTAAAATTTCATGAATTAACGTGGTGAATTTAACAGATGTAAAAATATTTTTACCAATTTTTTTCTAAAAATAATAATTTTAAAAGTAATTTAATTTGTGAATAATTGCTGAAAGTTTTATTAAAATCCGACGATTATTTGATTTTTGCAAGAATTTCCAAATTAAACGTAATATTACGTTATCCATTGTAAACCCTGCGAAACATTTGTTTATCCGCTGACGAAAAACAAAACAAGATTTTTACCAAAACAAGGATTAAAAGAATAAATTTCTTCTTTTTTTTTTTTCAGTAGTTATACAGAAAAAAAAATGACGCTTGTCTTGAAAAAAAATAACATTATAAATCATGGGAAAATTCATTGTGGTTGGCAAAGGTCGAACTGTAAAGAAAAATAAATTTGGGTTGGATTCAACGGCGACTCACCCCCAAAATAGTTCAAGAAAGCAAAATACATGAAAAAGTTGATGACAAAAATCAAAATATTGTGGCCCAAAAGAGCCAAGAGAAGAATATTGAAAATCAAAATATGGTTTGAAAAACTGGCAAAATAAAGAATATTCAAGATCAAAATATGGTGGCCCAAAATGAAGAAAAAAATAATGATAAAAATAAAGACAAGTAAACAATGGCTGCCCAAAATATTCCCCCGCCAATAAAACATTGAAAATCTAAATATGGTTTCTCAAAATGTTTAAGAGAAAAATACTGAAAATCAAAATATTGTTTCTTAAACTGGTAAAATAAAGACTATTGAAAATCAAAATACGGTGGCCCAAATTGACCATGAAAAAAATATTGAAAATCAAAATATGATGGTGCATGATTTTATTATTAAGCAAAATACTTTGGTTCATTTCAAACAGAAATTATATTGATTGGAATTGGAGTTTGACTATGATTACAATACATTATCCATAATAATTTAATAAAACATTATTTGCTTTTAGATTAGATCAAAATAATATTTTGAAGATATCATGTAAGCTATGATTAAATTTACTATTTCAAGTAAGGAACATACTGTGGTGTATGTGAAACCGAAATTGTATTGATTAAAATCGATATTTTTTCCTAAAATAGTTGCCAATCAACCCTTATTTCAGTCGCTGTTTATTGCTATGTAATTTTCTGTAAAAAAATATCTTCCAAAAATAAAATATAGTTTCCTGAAATTGTATTTGAGAAATATTAGTTGATTTAAAGTATATTTATTCTGATTTGTAAAAGAAAATGCGTGAAATTAACAATAGAAAGAGGAGACAATTTACCCATCGCACCCTGTATAAACGTTTTATTGTTTCAATATCGCCGAAAGTAAGGAAATTTGAATCATGAAAGGATCTTGTTTTTATTGATATGTACTTCAGTTTCTGACACATTTCTTCACATTGAAGTAAAATTGTAATTTTTGCCTCGAATTATTTCAAATATTTTCTAAAACTTTCAGAAAATTCTTAATTCTGTTTGTTTTACAGAAGTTAAACAAAATTTTATTCTAATTTCTTTTTATTAACAGATACGAATATAATTAGTATATTTCCGATTAATTATTCTACTAATTAACAATTAATATCTAACTATGACAGCCATGGACAATCGATGACACATATTTTCTTCACTGGTTACGTAAACAATAATTTTCTTGCTGAAAACAGGTTTTGAAAAACGTGACCAGCGGAAAAGTGAAATTGTTTTCACCCCAAACAAAGCAGAAATTTGGACACAGCCTTCTCGATGTGAGTCAGCATTTTTTTGCATATCTCTCTCTATATATTTCATTCTCTTTCTCTCTCTCCCTCCCTTTTCACTCACACTTACAAACATATAAGTATATTATACACTCCAAAATACACACACACACATATACAAGAACATACATACACACACACGCACACACATATATATATCTATCTATATCTATCTATCTATATATATATATATATATATATACATACATATATATATATACAGTGGTGTAAGTCCCCTTGGTAATGTGGAAAGCAACATGTATATTTTTCTCAAAAGACATTTAATTATCTTTTCCCGTATTTTAAAGAAACATTAAACTTCATTTTTAAATTGATTTATATTCATTTTATTTCTTGGCATGAAATAATTTCGCCTGGTTATTTTTTTTTTTCAGTTAACACCGCAACAATGTCTGCGATATTAATTAATTTGATTTTAATTGCATTTCTTCAAATGGAATCAAATTCAAAAGTAAAATATTTTGTGTCCACTTTTAGGAATTCATACCCCAACTCTCGACGCTGTGTGTGGTTAGCTAGCTTGTCCCGCTAAAACCAATTATGACTAAATTGTGAGTTTGATCTTCACTGGGTGGCTCACATTGTCGATCTTGTGCCACGTCTAAGTTACCATTAGAAAACCATTCTTAAGGCACATCGACGTGTTGCTGCCCAATTAAGTAGTGAGTTCGGCTCTCACTGAATGCCCCATAATTTTGGCTGACCCCTTGGTTGTTCCCGCCATTTTTATAAACTTCAAAAATTTATGAAACTGATCAGTTTTTTATTTTGATAAGATTTGATCTTCAGCACAATTTTCCCTGTGCGTTTTCTTTTTATTTACCTTTTTTAAGGACACACGCAGAGACCAGTTTGAAAGAAAAACAAACAAATTAAAACAACCATAGACAGAAACAGACATGTATGTTCAAAGGAAGGAAAGAAACTTACATCTGAAGGAAGACGTTAATTCGAAATAATCACTCAGAGATTTATGGCTGAGTGAAAGAATTGGTCAGTAATTACGCTGCTTGAGTTACCCCAACTCGTCAGAAAAAAAAATTCGGCCCTTATGTGTGCCTCCACTTTCAGAGTTCCACAATTGCCACTGATATTAAATTTGTTATTTATTTGTATTAAATTAAGTAAATACTTCTACTAATTTATTTTTGTACGAGGTTCAATGGCGACGAAATTTGGTGCTTCTGCTTTCCTGACTCGGATTTCTTATTAAAAAACAACTTTGCAGACTGAAAATTCGTCTGTACCGAAAATAAATTCAATGAAAATTAATCTGTAAATTTTTATTTTTTTGATCGTTGCTTGCATAATTTAATAAAACACACTATTTTCTTTCTGAGTGGGTCAGAAAAACATTTCTACATTTAATATTTATTTTTCAAAAATTAATAGAAAGTTTGAGGCGGCACGTATAATTACATGGTGCGATGAGTAAATTGTCGCAATTTTATATTTTTAATTTCACACTATGAAAAATTTGGAAATTATATGCTCTACTGTTTATTTTTAAAATACATTACTGTCTTATTTGAAACTTAACATTTTGTTGTTGTTTTTGTTATACAAAGATGAATTATACTTTAAATAAACTAATATTTCTCAATTTTTTAGAAAAGAATATTTTGTTTTTGGAAAAATTAAAAACAAAATATGTATGGCTCGAAGTTTCACTATATTATTAAGGTTTTCAATTTTCGACTAGTAAATATATAGTCTTCAATTATTTTACTATTCAGAGCAAATTTTCGGAAAAACGGCCAAATGTTTGAAAAGATAAAAAATGAAGAATTTACATTCCCCAAGTTGGCCTGCGTTGAACTAATAAACACAATTTCCATACAAAATTCTAATTAAATTATGTTTATTGGGGTAACAGATGAAAAAATAAACTATTTTTACCAAGATTTTCTAAAAGCAATGATTTAAAAAATAATGTAATTCATTTGTCAATAAGTTCTGAAAGTTTCATTAAAATCAGAGAATTATTTGATTTTTGCAAGACTTTCTAATTTAATGTGCTTTTCACCGGAAAAATCGAAGTTACATGATCCATAGTAATTTGGTCACACGATGAAAAGTAAAACAAAATATTTTATCAAAATTTAGAACATGTTACAAATAATTTAAAGAAACTAAAAAGTACTTTGAAAAATACATTGCTCTTTCTTTTTAATAATAACATTATCATTAATACTTTGACGATAAAACTTATTTTATTAAGTTTTTTTTTGGGGGGGGGGGGGCTTTCTTCATGCTAGGCTGTTTTTTTCAGCGAATTAGTGAAGTAAATATACAAACTGGAATGCGGGTTAGTCAATTTAGGAATACTAATAGAAATAAATATATACAGTCTTGAAGTGAAATAGTATGTCCGTGTAACTCAGAGCAACTGCAACTGTGATTCCAAATCCAAACTCTTACTGATCTCTATATGGCAGTATTTCAGTTTATATGCACACTCAGTAGAGTCAATTATTATATACAAAAAGGGGAGATCCTACAACACTTTTTAAATATTTTACGATTTAATCAAAAAATTATGTTCACCTTGTTTTTTACATAATCATCACAGTTCAAAAAATATTTCACTGATATATTTTTCGTTTTCTTTTAATTACATGAGTAAATAAAAAAAGTTTATTTTTCGTTTTTTTACAGAATGTGAAAGTCACCTTGTAAAAAGAAAAAAATATTAACAATAATTGTTACACAAATGAACAAATAATTAATCAGAAATATACTAATTACATTTGTATAGGTTAATAAAAAACATTAGTATATAAAAAAACTAAAAGTGATAAAGTGGCAAAATAAAAAATTGATTTACAATAACTAGTTCTGTATTTATAATAAGTAAATAAGTTATTTATCTCAATCTGTTCGTATGTATGTATGTAGTAGTCTCTATCTATCTCTCTATGTCTAGGTATAGGTAAAAAAAATGGACTCCAGTGGAGGTACCAAGAAAATGATATTTTTCAACATAAAAAATAAATACAATAAATCAGGTTACGTAATATTACATTCAACCATGGTAACAATTTGGTTTCTCGTTGACCAAAAACAAAACAAGATATAATTTTATTACGAAAATGTTGAACGTGTTAGAAAGGATTAAAAAATTTTAACAATAATTAAAAATTACTTTGATCTTTCCTCGAATAACAATTGATGGAAAAGCTTTGTTTTTATTAAGTTTGGGGACTTTTTTCTTCATGCTATGCTGTTTTAAGCAAATTAGGGGAATTAAAGTTTTGTTTAAATGTGATTTATTAGGAAATCAGAAACATAACGTATTTTTACAAGAATTATTTTCTTTTTTTTTATTTAAATTATAATATTTATTTCTCAGAATTTAACCTTCTCTCTCTCTCTCTCTCTCTCTCTCTCTCTCTCTCTCTCTCTCTCTCTCTCTCTCTCTCTCCTCATATTTTGCTTCATTCTGCCACGTAAGAAAGTAAAAGAATTCGCCCCTCTCTCATCGTTACATGTTGCTTCTCTCTTCCTCGCTTTTTATGCCACGTAAAACTCTCGTCCAATGAAATGCCTTATATTCCGGTGACGTCACCCGTCCAATTAGGATTTTCAGTCTCTTCGACAGAATTCAACGACGAAGCTTCAAGTTCTATTCGCGCTTGTATTTTGACGAAAACCAATTTCTCCCAAAGTGAAAAAAAAACTCGAAATCAAATGTAAGTAAGAATTTTCTCCATTTCCAAAGCATCTAATCTTCTTTCCCTTATTTTTCAATCATTTCACGCCCGACAGAAAAGCCAATTAATAAGAATTATTTGCTTTTAGATTTTAGAAAAACAACCACGCCCTAATTTGTCTGTCTTCATTTATTATTTATTTGTCTGTCTTTAAATTGAGGGAAAGATTCAAAGTCACAATGAGGGGTTATTTTTTTATTAATAGATCTTGGTGGGGGGGCTTCTTTTTTTTTTTTTTAACAAAAAGTAGCAGAATTTGTATCTATCGATCTACTTACTTATCCGTCTGTCTAATTTTTTAATGAAAAAAAAAATACGTTCATAAATTCATCTCCAGTTATTTGACGAACATGTAAAATATGTGGCACAAGGACAGTAAAAACAGGAAAGATCTTAATTTATATAATATAATGAAAAAAAAGAATCACGCCCTACTTGTTTTTCCGTTGAAATACTTCCTTTCCTTATTCAGACAAAGTTTTCTCCATAAATGAAAATCATTTTATCTAAAAAAATGTCAAAATAATCAACTTATCAGTCTGTCTATCTCTCGGATGGTCTGTCTATAAAAGAAGAAAATTCTTTTAATTTTAGACAACTTTTCTATCAGTCCAAAGAATATATATATATATATATATACTCGCTCTAGGTTTGTATCGAGAACACTTTATAAAAGTAAATGCATGGACAGCAGGTTAAAAAACCTACGAGTTCCACAACTTTGTTACAATATATAGTCATCCGCAGATAGATCTTTTTTTCGCTGTATCACAGCTCATCAGTACGGTTAGACTCCGATTGCTTCTAACCCAGGATTGAAACCCGACCGAAGTGGCGTCAGTCGGCGATTCTACCTCTGGGCCATGGCCGCACGGTAGAAGGCAGACTTTTTAGCATGTATATTATCACTATACACACCCAATAGCCAAAGTGTTCTAATTCATTAGTGAATGAGCGATGTGTACATGCCAGGGTAGCTACTGTTTTTAAAAGTCTACCATTCTTCCAGAGGGCTCAATCAGGGTGTGAGAGTGTAAATAGTCATCCGCAGACAGATCTGTTTCGCTGTATCACAGCTAATCAGTACGGTTAGACTCCGATTGTTTCTAACCCAGGATTGAAACCCGACCGAAGTGGCGTCAGTCGGCGATTCTACCTCTGAGCTATATATATATATATATATATATATATATATATATATATATATTGTTGTAGCAGTCTGCTGAACCGACGAGTCCTCCGTTAAAAGCGGTAACGAGTGGCATGCGTGATATGCAAGGAGGATAGCGAACGCTTACGCAAATGTAGTAACCGTTCCTGGATAGATGAAATGCTGGTCAAATAAGGAATAACGTTAACTGATTAAAAATGGCCTACCTTAGAATCCGAAACGAGCGCGAACGCGTTTCGCGTGCAGACTGCCGGAAGGGAAGAAGAAAAAAAAAGAACGTCCTTGTTGGGTGGAATTTTGAAGTTACGAACGTTGGAGATATGAAAATTTCAGCCAGCTAGAATGATAAGATGAGCAATCTCGGCAGGTGGGCGGTTCTTTTTTGAGTTGGTCGAGCTGTTCTGTTGGGTGTATCGGCGCGGAGAATAAGAAAGACTTGAGAGATTATCGAAATCTACTTTTCTCCATCCACACACACACACACACACACACACACACATCACACACATAAACGATATTTGTAACTTCTATTGACCTTGTGCCATACTAAGCTATGATTTAGTAAAGTTTTTAAAAAAGACCTTCATTTCTGACGTGTTTTTTTTTGTTTTTTTTCGAAGAAAGAAAAAATGATCTTAAAAATAGAAATAGATTAAAATATTCCAATAGATAAAAAGGTATAAAAGTGATTGTGAAGGCTGCAAATTGAACTTACACTCTGTTTCTTTTACACTTCCTTTCTCTCCTTTTCTTCTTTCATAACCATTCTATCCTGCCCTGTTTTTGATTCTTTTTACCCATTCTTTCTTTCCGTTTATCGAATTACTGTTCCTCCTCCCTTTCTTCCTTGTTAACCACTCTCTCCTCCTCTCTCTTTGTTTATTTTACCCTTTCTTTCATTTCGTTTAACAAATTGCTCCACTTTTCTCTTTCTTCTTTGCTAACCACACTCTCCGCCTCTCTCTCTCTCTCTCTGTTTCTTTTACCTTTTTTTACTTTCTGTTTATCGAATTGCTCTACCCCTCTCTTTTTTCCTTGTTAACTTCTCTCTCTTCGTTTCTTTTACATTTACTTTCTTTCCGTTTATCGAATTGCTCTATCCCTCCCTTTCTTTCATGTGAACCACTCTCTCCTTCACTCTCTTTATTTCTTTTGCCGTTTCTTTCTTTCCGTTTATCAAATTACTCTACCCCTCCCCCTCTTCTTTGTTAACCACTCTCTTCCTCCTCTCTCTTTGTTTCTTTTACCCATTCTTTCTTTCCGTTTATCGAATTGTTCTAGTCTCCCTTTCTTCCTTGTTAACCACCCTCTCCTCACTCTCTCCCTCTCATATCCATTCACCCTTCCCCTCACCTATTCAACTTCATTTGTGATTTTAGATTTTTCTTTGTTTTTAAGGAAATCGATTTATTTATTTTTTTCCGTTTTTTTCTGCCTTTTTTTATTTTTTATTTTTTTCCTTTTCAGATTTTGTGAAGAAAATTTCAAGATGTCGTCGATGAACGAAGAAAAATTCCTTTGTACGAAATGCGACCAATTTTTGAAATTGACCTCGAAGACATTGCCATGTCTTCATTCTTTGTGTATGTCCTGCCTGGAAAGGCAATTTCAAGCAGACACACAAGATGTGAAATGTCCGACGTGCCGCGCCCCTGTGGGGACTCGCAATAATTTGAGACTTTCACCATTTTTGGTGAAGACTGTGATGCGCCAACGCCTGAAATCTACTGAACTGTGGTGTGACTCATGTTTGGAAGATGGCGTCACCGGATCTACCGGACATATTTGGTGCCCGGATTGCAAGAAACTTTTCTGCCAGAATTGCCAGAAATCACACAAGAAATTCCTCTCCGAACACAAAACCAGGGACGTGGGCGGCATGTCTAGGGTGGAGGCCGTGGGGGTCATGACGTTGGACGAGTGTCGCCTGCACCACAAACCGAAGGACGCCTTCTGCGACCGGTGCAATGTGTGTATATGTGACTCGTGTTACGTTGATCACGTGACCGCCTCTCCCCAGTGTCCTCCTCGGCCGTTGTCTGTGAGGGAGGAGGCGTCGAAGGAGAAAATCCGCGGCCCCACCCTGGAGGAGGAACTCCAGGATTTCGAAATCCGTATCCGTGTCAGAAACATGAAGACGAAGCAATCCATTAAAAAACTATCAACGGATTGCGACGCGAAATGTTCCAAAATGTGGGACGAGTTTGAGGCGTTGTTTGAAGAGACACGTAACCGGCTTGGTGAGCTATGCCAAAATATGAGAGAGGCGACGTTTGTCCAGTTAGACAAATGGCGCCTTTCCTTAAAAGAGGCAGATGACCTTTTGAAGAAGGTCAAGATTTGGCGCCATCAAGTGAGTCAATTGTTAATGGACGACGCCCAAGACGACGACGTCCTCTGTGGGTTAAGGTTGCTGAGAGCGGAGCTTATATCGCGGTTCCAACAATCGTTTGTCCCCCACGAAAAAGCGGAATTGACGGTGACATTCCCAAAATGGTGTCACGATTCCCTGGAGTCTTTGAGAAAAGAAATAATCAAGTTGACGACGGTTGGGACATCCAGGTATTTCCAGCTTCAAAAAGAATACCGTTTGCGGGATTCGAACCCGGGATGGATTGACTCGATTCTCGCCACCGACGAAGATGATCATGTCTTTGTCTGTGATTCTGGCGACGGTACGGTGAAAGAATTTGATGATTCTGGGGAATTCGTTGGCCGATATCATTTGATAGACGAAGGAGAGGAATTCCTACCCACGGACATTTGTCGCCTTTCCGGTGACATTTTCGTCGTTTGTTGTCCTTTTGGGTCCAGTGTGGGGGGAAGAATTTTCTTTTTGGGGAGAAAAAAACGCCCCCCATTTTTAGAAATAGAAAAAATAATTAACACACAAAAAAATAAATTTTGGTCTTTGTGTCAATTTAACCGACAAATTTTCGCCTGTGACAAAAAATTTGAAGAAATTGTGTGTTTTTCGGAAAGAGGAGAAGAAATGAAAAGAATCCGCCTTGGGGAGTGGCCGGGGATGGGTGGGGAATATTACCCCCGCCTTCGTGCCGATCCCACGACTGGGAATTTGTGGGGTTCGAGAGGAGAAATGTCGGAAATTTGTCTTTTCAACCAAAATGGAGAAATTCTCCAAAAGAAGGAAATTCAAGAAGAAATTTCCGATTTTCGTCTAAATAAATTTGGACATTTTTTTGCTTCTAACGACAAAGGAATTTTTTCTGATTTGCCGAAAAAATTTCTGTACAAATTTCCGACGGAATCTCAAATTTATCCGAAGATTTTTGTTTCACCCTCAAAATTGTTTGTTTCTTTTTACGACAGTGAAAATTGTTTTATAAAAATTTTCAAAATTTATTAATAAAAAGAAAAACTTTTTTAATCTAATTGTTAAAATATTTTTTCATATTAAAACACATTTTGAAAATTAAAAAAAAATTAAAATTAATTTTTTTATTTTTGAAAATAAAATTGATTTTATTTAAATATATTTTTCTGTTGTTTTTTATTTTGTTCTAATTTTTGAGAGTTTTTCGATGATTTGACAATATGAGTCGAGATAAATAATTGTGGAAAATATTAAATTTCGAAATATGAGTGAACGTCCAAAATGGTTCGTGAAAAAGGAATTTTGCGTCTTTTTCTCCGACCCTGATGTTTGACAAAAGAATTGATTTCATTTTTCAACGGTTAACAATATGAGTGACGGCAAAAAAAATTACGGTAGGTTATTTTTCTTCCTTTCTCTTTCATTTTTTTTTTTCTTTTTTATTCATTTTTTTTCTTTATATTTTTTCACATTTTCTTTTTGCTTCCCATTTCTTTCTTTTACTTCAGATTTTCTTTCTTTTTTTTTTTTTTTTTTTTTTTTTTTTCACGAATTAAAAACGCGTGGGATTAATTTTCTTAAATTTGTCTTCATTTTTTTCCTCGCACTTCAGCCATTTTTATTTCTTCACTGTATCCTTGGGTAAAGGCATGAACCTATCTCGTCCTTGCAAGTGATAATGTGTAGTGCGATTAATAATTTGTCATGTCATTTCACGAAATTATGTTGCGGCGGGAGTTAATATGTGAAAAAAAGATTTAAAAAGACAGATCTTCATTTTTTTATCAGCCTTGTGTCATACTATACATTACGTGAGTGTCTCAGATGTAAAAAAAAAAAACAATTGACAGCCAACATACATATTGTGGTGGCCATAAAGTCGGGGATCGGTTTAGTGTATTTCTTAATAAAATGTTCTGAATGACTACATATTTGGATACCAACTCCACAGACTGTTAGCTTGCTCCCCTTCCATTGGGTGGTAGCTTGTTCTAAATCCATAGACTATTAGCTTATTCCCCTCCCACTGGGCGTTACACTGTTCAAACCCCACTGTACATCTTAATGAAAAATCTTCTTTTCCCCAACGATGGGTAAAACAGTGACGTGATGGTTGACGATTCAAACTGGAAAATATCCGAGTTTTTAATTAATATCTTCTTCTAAGCAGTCGTGGTTCTCGACATCTTCCATTTCTTAGCATCACAAATGTTGTCCTTATATCTCTCCTAAACCCCGTTGTGCAATCCATCAACTGAAACTCTCTAACTGGGTTCCGCCTTCCTCTATTCTGCCCATCATGTTTTCGATCAGTCTTCTTCCACATCGTCCCTTTTTATTAATAACATACCTGGCCATGGCTCTCCCAATCACACATTTCTTGTCTTAAACATGTACATGGTGCCCCACATCTTCCCCTTATAATGTATAGTGCGATAAATAAATTGTCGCAATTATTTCCTGTAAAAGAATATCTAGAGCTCGAAAAATAAGTTGTAATTATTTATTCTTATTTTCTTTTCCTTTTCCACGGACTGTTAGCTTGTACCAGTCGCACTGGGTGTTCGATTTTTCTCACGCCATGCGTCTCATGATAATCTAAGGTGCGATAAATGAATTGTCGCAATCATTTCTTGTAAAAGATCTAGAGTGCGATAAATAAATTATCGTAATTACTTTATTTTCTTTTTCTTTTCTACCGACTGTTAGCTTGTACCAGTCGCATTGGGTGTTCGATTTTTCTTACTCCATGTTTCATTATAATCTAAAGTGAGATAAATAAATTGTCACAATTATTTCTTTTTACTTGAAAATTTATAATGCGATAAATAAATTGTCGCAATTGTTTATTTTACCTAAATAAATTTTCGCAATTATTTCTTTTTACATGATAATCTTTAATACGATGAATAAATTGTCGCGTTTATTTTTTACATGGTAATCTGTAGTGCGATAAATAAATTGTCAAAATTATTTCTTTTTACATGATAATGAATAATGCGATTAATAAATTGTAATTATGGAATTTAACGGAATTATGTTGGGATGGCAGTTAATATGTAAAAACTATAAAAAGATTTCAAAAAAATCTTTCCTTTTTATAAACCTTGTGCCATACTATATATTATGAGTGTCTCAGATGTAAAATTTAACTAAGTGACAACCAACATGCATACAATATTGTAGTGGCCATAAATCGGGGACGGATTTGGATATCAACTCTACATACAGACTGTTAGCTTATTCAAGTCCCACTGAGAGTTCGATTCGTCCAAGTCCATGAAGTGTTCGCTTGTTCCACCCCACTTGATGTTACACTGTTCTAACTCCAGTGAGCGAACTATTAATCCAAAACATCTCTCCCAACCATGATTAAAATTTTTATTGGCTTTGTGCTATACTATATATTGCGTTTCAGATAACTGGAGATGAGATCAGATTATCTTCTGACAGAGGGATTTTTCTTGTGCCATACTATATATTAACAGTCTACGTCATAATAAAAGCTGCTAAAGTGGAATGTCGAGGGCCAGTCACCAGATCTGGTGTAAAGGCAACCACCGATTCGTGCGTATATGGATGACAGGACCATAACCAGCACGTCTGCCATTGGGGCAAGGTGGTTGCTGAAGGGCATCGAAAAACTCATCGACTGGGCGAGAATGAGTTTTAACGCTTCCAAATCACGATCCCTAGTAATGAAGAAATGTAAGCTTTCGGAAAACGAAAGATTTAAGCTCTTTGGAGATGACATACAATACATCAAAAGCCAGTAAAGAGCTTGGGGAAGCAGTTCGATGAAACCCTAAAAGCTTCAAGATCCGTAATTTTAACAAAGGAGAATCTAGAAGGGTGGCTAATCAGGATTGATAAGTCTAGCTTACCTGGCAGATATAAAGCTTGGATTTATCAACACGTCATTCTTCCAAAAATCGCGGCCCCAAACAGCCGCTTCTAAAAAGATACGACTATAACAGCAGCAGCAGCTATTAGCCGTCTCCTGACCCTAAAACGACCATAGCAGCAGCTAGTAGCCCTTTCTCTGACCTTGACAAAAAATGGCAGATTTTTAAGGTCCGCCGTAGAGAAAATTCGACGACACGTGGGACACAAATCAATTTCGCAAATACGCCCTAGCCTAAATAAAACTATCGAAATACACATGAAATTAGGCTGCGCTCTCCAAAACACCAAACGACGTGGGGAGCAATTAATATTTAGCGCTTTTTCTACTCCTACCGATGTGGGAGTAGTGACCGAACACCTTTCGCTTATCACCAGCCTCGCTTCGCCCAGAAAATTTCGGGAGTTGTCTTCGCATAACACCCCTTTTGGCTCTGATCCTGCCTCTCGGCGGTCGCATCTAGCCGTTACACCCGCTTCTGGCACTGATCCTGCTTCCCGGCAGTTGATCAGCCATCGAAGCCATCACACCAGCTTCTGGTCCTAATCCTGCTTCGGCAGTCGAATCGGCCACTCGGAATTGCAACCGCGAAGACCTTAACTCGACTCGGCCCTGTTTAGGGATTCCGTTACCCTTCGGTACGGTCTCGCATCCGCGCAGACCATAACTCGACTCGGTCCAGTTTAGGGATTCCGCCTTTCGTCAAATATTCTCCACTGGCACGAGCTCGCCTTCACGCTCGCCACTTCGATCATAGACCCGAAGACGGAACGTCCCGATCCAGCATCTCCAGCCGGCCAGTTAACGCAACGAATGCCACATCTCGACCCGGCACTGGACGAGGTCTCAATGCTCGCCGCACCAACTCCATAGAGGCTACTACCCCTTCGGACCCGGAATGAACCCGAACTAAATCCTGTCCCAACTGACGTAAATAAAACCAAAGTTGTTATTGTTTTTACCTCTGCCTTTGTCTCCTCATTGTCTTGGCTGTTTCACACTTATCTAGAATTCAAGTTTGCAGAGTCGACTTCCTCCGGGACTCGACCCCGCAACAAATACTCTGGCCTGTAACTATCTACGATTTCACTTCCTCCACGTTCCATAAGTTCTGAGTTCTCTTCATTTTTAATAGTACAAGTAAATAAGATAAAAATTGTAATTAAGGTTTTTTTACTTGTACATAATTTATTATGTGTGTTTTAAAAGGATTTTAAAGTACTTTTGTATGTATGTATATATATATATATATATATATATATATATTTTTTTTTTTTTTTTCCTAATTTTTTTGGTGGGGAACGATTTTAAATTTATACATATTTGTAGACACTTGTATTTTTTAAACGGATTTTTTTTCTTTTTTGATAAATTCTTAGATGAGTTTTTATCCTCATATTTTTTTTTTAGAAACGACTTAAAATTATATATTTGTAGATATTTATTTATTTTTATACGAATCGTGATTAATTCTTAGTCGAAGGTTTTTTTTTGGGGGGGGGGGGGGTTAAGTAAATGGGTTAATATATTTTAGGACGAGTTCATGTACGGTTCGCCACTCGATGTAAATTGGCTCTGACTGTCGCCAATCGAAAGCGTTTGTAAGACTTCGTACGGGGCCCAAACATTATAAATGTTTTCCAGTGTCTGAAAGCGCTCATTGTGGACCAGAGACTAAGCATCTCTGATTTTACCCTGAAGAGACCGTTTGACTGTGGATTTTTTGGTATCAGTTTGACAGTTGAAATCTTCGTTTTTTTGTGAGTACGCGTTTTCCTTGTACATAGTAGTTTAGATTTGTCTGCTTTTGTCGTCAGTTTGATTTTTGTGAACCGTTTGTTTAAATATTTGTGTGTTGCAGGGAGACGAAGACCAATATGGCTCTGTCTCCCCAGCCTTCTACATCGACGGATATTCCGACGGTAACACCTTCGCCGCCGTCGGCATGGATAAAATCCCATGAGAAAAAAGATGCAGTCTACTATGACCGCATGAAAGAAAAATACCAAGAATTCATTTCCCAAAATGAATTACTGACAATTCCTGGGGCTCTGGATGCTGTAGCAACAAAGACTTTCCCTATTAACAACTGACGTGAGAACGCGAAAATTCATCGTGATTAACAGGGAAATGATGGAGGAAACTCTAAAGGCTTTAAATATTGCTGCCAAAATACTGGCTAGGCGGTGCCGTTCAATGTGGGATATTCTTCTCGGAACTGAGGAGGAGGCCAAAAATCTGGCTGGAAGTATTCTGACTACAAAAAATGTCAGACTGCAAACTCGGATTGTGGTTCTGGGAGTACCACTGGACATACCCTGTGACCATATAGGAGGATATTTTGCTCAGTTTGGCTCAGTCGAGTCAGTGAACCGTGTAGTGAGCAAATCAGGAGTACCTACGGAAGATTTTGAGCTCCAAGTAGTGCTCAACCGCCAGGAATTCATTAGAATTCCGGATGTGTTAATGTGCAGAGGAAGGAGAATGTTTGTGGTGGTGGAGGGAAGAACGCCACACTGCTGGATGTGTGGCGCAGCAGGGCACTTAGCAAAGACATGCCCTAAAACAAAGCAGCAGAAAAAGAAACACCGGCTTCAGATAAAACTGTAGCAGCGAAGGAGATAGTGGAGGGTGGCCGACAAGACCAACAAAGAACCAGCGAAAAAATGGACTGAGATAGTGAGGAAAGGAAAAAAAAGTATCTTCCCCCTCCTCCTCAGCCAGAAAAAAACGTCGCCGGTGAAAAAAAGCAGTCTCCCAAAAAACAGCAGGAGCAGCGGCGGGAACAACAACAAAAGCAAATGGAATGCGAGGAAATGCCCCCTCCGCGTTCATCATCATTAAAAAGAGGAGGAGGAAGAATGTGTTAGCAAGAAAAAGGAAGAACGTGGCAGGGCGGAATGGTCCATGGTAACGGCCAGGACCCAATCAGCCCCTACATCACCCGTCAGAACTACCCCTATTGAGGGGAGGTGTAAATCTGCCTCCCCAGTTAGACACGCCTCATCTCCTTCCCCCACACCCTCCCCCATTCTAAAAACATTCTTCTCCCAATCAGAAACACCTTCTCACAAAACTGCTCAACCCTCTCCCAATGCAGATAAGCTCTCCCCGAAACCAGAAAAGAACAGAAAAAATATTTTTCAAAACATAGACGTGTGTAAGATAGACACTTACAGGAAAGGAATCTTTCTTCTCAGAAGAAGGCCCATCTCAAGCCCCTCTTTAAATTATCCTCAATTGACGGGAAGTCGGTCGAAGACCCATCCAATTTTCCTAAAGCCCCTGGTGTAATGACTCTTGTTAGAAACACCGGAGGGAAACTGAAATTATGGGACTTTATACAGGGCGCTATAGTAGCACACCCAAAGATAAAAATGGCCCAAATGGGCACTAACTACTTAAGAAAATTAGCAATTTTTTTGTGCTGGGAGGGTCCCTGTCATCCTCCACCCCTCATTGTATAGGGCAATAAAACTAACGTTCCCTACGGACGTCGGCGGCATTGTCCTGGACGGACGAATTACGTCCGATATTGGCACTGGATCTCTGGGACAATCCATCGGGGTCCCTGTTGCCATAGATTTTCGCCCTGTATGTGACCAGAAGTAATTTTTCTGCTTTCTCTTTCAGGTCTAAACGATGTCAATTAAGTTAGCCAGTATGAACGTGAAGGGCCTGAAGGATCGGAGTAAGGCTGCCCGCCTGCTTCGGGACCTCTTGTCCTTCGGCGTGGATGTCGCCGCGATCCAAGAGACTCACTTTGTTTGCAAGGTCGATGCCTGTGTGCTGTCTAACGACTTTGTTGTCTATTCAGCATATGGGAACCGGCTGGCCAGAGGAGTTTCTTTGCTGGTCAAGCGTACCCTGGACGCGAAGGTGGATCTTGTCCATGTCGGTGCCGAGGGCCGGCTGATCGTGGCCGATATTGCAGTGAAAAGCAATGCGTTTCGACTGGTTGCGGTTTATGCGCCCAACGACCAGGAGGAGCGCGTCTCGTTTTTTCGGCGGTTGGAGCCCTTTCTGGTGGATTCCAAGCGACTCGTTTTAGTGGGGGACTGGAATGCCATCCTGGACCCCAAGTTGGATAGAGAGTGGGGAGCTAAAGGGAAGGTACGTGATAGTAGCTTGGTCGATCTCCTCGAGAATTTCGGTCTTGTCGATAGATACCGGGTCGATCACAAGGGTGGGAAGATGTGAACGTGGGCTAATAGTTGGCCTTCTACCAAGGTGGCTAGCTACCTTGATAGAATGCTAGTTCGTGAAGCCGACATAGATCTTTTAGACTGTCCCACGTTCCACTGGTTAGGTTACTCGGACCACAAACTTGTTTGTGCCCGGGTAAATTTAGAAAATAGGGTTAGAATGGCTGGTTATTGGAAGTTCAACGTGTCCTTACTGGACAGGCGGGACTTCCGGTGTCAGCTAATTAACTTAGTGCAGCGGGCGGTAACTGGGGGAGTCATCGGGAATAAGTGGTGGGAGAACCTTAAGAATAGCATTAGGTCTTTCACCACCCAGTTCAGCAAACGGCTCAAACTAGATAAGGCGAAGACACTTAGAGCTAATTACTCCCGGGCGGTGGCTGGTGGGGATCACCTAGAGATAGCCATAGCTAAGGAGGCCGTGGAACGGTCGAATAGCGATCGTTATATGAACCAGGTAGTTAGACATAAGTTAAGCAAGATGTCTTCCGAAGCTGTGAATATGGGCGCAGAACTGCTCAATGAAGAGATTCGCCGAGGAGGCGACCGGTACATTCGAGAGGTTCGCAACCCGGATGGACACACTCTTCGGTCGACTGACGACATGTGCGAGTCTTTTCGGCGGCATTTCGAGATCCTGTTTACCAAGCCTGGTCTCCATGATGAGGAGTTTCGTAGCTATTTGGCTGACTTCCCCCGGCTTTTGCCGGCTGATGCAGCTAGCTGCGAGGGAGAGATTACGGAGGGCGAAGTCTACGCGGCGCTGAAGAAGGTCAGCAGAGGCAAATCGCCGGGTCTCGATGGTTTGCCCTATGAATTGTACTTGAGGCTGTCGCACATCTTTGTCCCGATTTTGACTGTCGTGTTCAACAACTGGTTCCGGCAGGGGTCCATCCCCAACCGGTTCACCAGGGGTGTGATCACGCTGTTGAGAAAAGGCAAGGATGTGGGGAGGGAGCTAAAGGGTTACCGGCCCATAACTCTGCTAAAGACAGTTAAAGATTTTGGCCAAGATCTTGCAAAATCGTTTGCAATTAGTTGCCGAATCTCTGTTGGGACCTGAGCAGACTTGTGCTGTGAAGGGCCGAACAATTCAGAGCAACCTGCATCTGATACGCACGATCATAGAGGGGATAAAAGACGACGAACAAGCCGCGCTGATCCATTTAGATCAGTCCAAGGCATTTGATAGGGTTGACCATCGTTACCTGGCGGCTGTCCTGCAGGCAGCTGGATTCGAAACCAACTTCCGCCGCTGGATTAGCCTCCTGTATCAATCCCCGACGGCTGTGGTACAGGTGAACGGAAAGTTGTCGGGCGTTCTGGCGCTGTCTAGGTCGGTCCGACAGGGTTGTCCACTGTCGCCCTTACTTTATGCTTTGGCGTTGGAGCCCCTCCTTCGCCGGCTAAGGGACAGGACGTGCAGTTCGGCCCTACGTGGAATCGCTGTCCCTGGTGGTGCTCGAGCCAGGGTTTCCGCGTACGCCGATGACGTCACTACTTTCGTGTCCTCCCGGAGTGACATCGAGGTGGTACAGAAGGCGCTTGAACGGTACGAACAGGTGACAGGGGCCAAGATTAACCGCAACAAGTCGTCCGGCTTGCGGTTAGGCGCTTGGAATGGTGTTACCCTCCCGGGGCCCTTCGACTGGACGGACGGCTCGGTCTGCATTCTTGGAGTGTGGTTCGGGCCCGACCTACAGTTGGAGAAAAATTGGTCTGAAGTACTGGCAAAGGTAGACGCGTCGGCCAAGACTTGGCGTCGAAGGAATTTGTCCTTAAAGGGTATGGCTGAGGCGTGTGCTACATACGTCTTTCCCATTATCCTTTACCAGTTGTCAGTACTTCCACTTTGTAAACGGCGTAGGAAGGTGATCGAGCGTTTGCTATTCGCCATTCTGTGGAGAGGACGCAAACACTACGTCGACAAACGTGTCTGTTACCAACGTCCGTGTCATGGGGGTCTGGGAATGACATACTTGATGGGCCATAAGGTTGCGTCAAGGTTCGTTTTTCTCAGGCGAGCGATTTTGGAAGACTCATTGCTTAGGGGGATAGTGAGGGATATGTTCCATAGCCTTACTATCACTCCCCCCCCATCTCGAGGCGGTGCCGTAAGCCTCGAGGGCGATCGAGTTTTCTCCTCGAATGTTTGGCGGCTCTGCAGGCCATTCCACGGTCCAGTGACCTTTCACGGTCTAGGAGTCTTCTATCGTGGGTTAGTGGAGGGCGGCGCCAAGGATCCATTACGTGATGTGCTGCGCTTGTCGGAGGATGAGTTTCGCTCGTTCTGGTCTTGGGCGCCAGGTAGTGATTATCTCAGCAACTCTGAGTTTTCGCTCACGTGAACGCTGCAACCTTGGCTTGGAAGAAACGGCTTCGCACGCCTTCTACCATTGTTCGCGGGTTCGCCCTCTATGGGACCGGGTCGGCGAGTTGACTGCTCATATCGCGCCGCGAGAGCTTGTGCTCATTGATCGTGCATTCGCCTGCGACAATGTGTCGCCCCCGTTTTCTGGGATGAAGCGTATGGTGTTTCTGTCGCTGCTAGCCACGGCTCGAGTGGTGATTTCGACGTCGCGAACGAAGAAAGTCTTGCGAGGTCAGCGTCTTTCACATCAGGATCTGATCCGCTATTTTGAGCTGATGCTCAAAATAAGGATTAGAACTGATTGGAAACGCTTGACTTCGACAGACTTCAGCGAAAGGTGGGTTGAACGGGGCTAGTCTTGATTTTCTCTTTTAGATCTGCTGGTTATATCGGGGTGGATTCCTCTGGAACCCTCCCCTGGTTAAGGTAGCTCTCTTTTGTGTACCTAGTTAAAGTGAATGAATGTGTTCCTAGGCTGTACCCGGCTTTCTCTTTTGTTATGATCCAAGTCGAGATTCCCAACCACCCAGTTTGTTTTGGTCTCCTTTTATCTCAGCTGGTTCAGCCTTTCATTATCCCATTCCATTAATTTTTTACCCCCCCCCCCACACCCGTAACGAGTGTGCTTCATGATTTCGCCCTTTGGCGGAATACAGCGGCCACTCTTTTTTCTGGGATGGACAGTTCTTACTAACATTGATTATTATTTTAGTTCAAAATGTTATATTTTCAGTTTGTTTTTCGGGTTCATCCCCCTCCCATCATTTCATTTTTCATTAAATATCTAATATTATATTGTACATATTATTGTATATATTGTATATGAATACATTTTTATTGTTATGGGTTAATTTCCCCCACTTTTTTTAGGTGCCCCTTGTAAGTTTCTGGCATTATGGTGTATGAAGGATTGGGAGTTGATGGATGGGTTCTTGTGGTGATTGTGCAAATTGTAATGAGTGAATGGGTCGTGATAATGTTTAGTTAGGTATAGGATAGTTCAGTGAGTACCAACCTCTCCCCCACCCCTTTTCGGCCTTGTGCCACAATTCTGTATCTTTTTACAGAATAAATAATGTGATTATCTCAGCAACTCTGAGTCTTCGCTCACCTGGCGATTGGCTCGAAATCGGTTGCCTCTCAATGACAAGGGCTTCATATGGGGCCTGGCAGATTTGCCAGATTGTGAATGCTGCGACCTTGGCTTGTCTTGCGAGGTCTGCGTCTTTCACATCAGTATCTGATCCGATATTTTGAGCATCAGCTCAAAATAAGGATTAGAACTGATTGGAAACGTTTGACTTCGACAGACTTCAGCAAAAGGTGGGTAAATGTGGCAAGCCTGGTTCGCGTGAACGGGGCTAGTCTTGATTTTTCTCTTTTAGATCTTTGGCTGAGGCGTGTGCTACATACGTCTTTCCCATTATCCTTTACCGGTTGTCAGTACTTCTAATTTGTAAACGGCGTAGGAAGGCGATCGAGCGTTTGCTATTCTCCTGGTTAAGGTAGTTCTCTTTTGTGTACCTAGTTAAAGTGAAAGAATGTGTTCCTAGCCTGTACCCGGCTTTCTCTTTTGTTATGATCCATGTCGAGATTCCCAACCTCCCCAGTTTGTTTTGGTCTCCTTTTATCTCGGCTGGTTCAGCCTTTTATTGTCCCAATCCATTAATTTTTTTTACCCCCTCCCCACTTCCTTGGCGAGTGTGCTTCTTGATTTCGCCGTTTGGCGGAATACAGCGGCCACTCTTTTTTTTCTGGGATGGACGGGTCTTACTAACATCGTTTATTATTTTAGTTCAAAATATGTTGTATTTTCAGTTTGTTGTTTGGGTTCATCCCCCTCCCATCATTTCATTCTTCATTAAATCTTTTAAATTATGTATTATATTGTATATAAACACATTTTTTTTTTATTGTCATGGGTTCTTCCCCGTTTTTAGGTGCCCCTCGTAAATATGTGGTATTATGGTGTATGAAGGCTTGGGAGATGATGGACGGGTTCTTGTGGTGATTGAGCAAATTGTATTGAGTGAATGGGTCGTGATAGTGTTTAGCTAGATATAGGATAGTTAACTGAAGACCACCCTCTACCCTCTCCTTTTCGGCTTTGTGCCACAATTTTTGTATTATACAAAAATAAATAGTGAGACTGATCATCTCGGGTCGGGTCGGCGCGGTATGATGTTGAGAGACCCGAAACCCCCTAGTGATCCACGCAAAGACATCACTGACGACACCCTCTAGCGCCCCCACTACGGTGAGTATGTTTGAAATACGTCAGATGTGAAATAACTGAAGATGGCAGATGTTTATCGTCTACTTATAAAACAATCGCCTCCAAAATGTAGACTGAATTTCAGCACTAATCATTGCTTAGTATGGCACAATAGAAGATAATCGCTATATATATATATATATATATATATATATATATATATATATAAATGGAATAAATAGCCTTGTGCTATACTATATTGTTTCAAACAACTGATGATGACTGCTTATTTAAAAAAACACCTACATTGTGAATTATTTTTCGAATTATTTTCACTCTCGTTTTTACTTTAGGCCAATCGAAGCAAGAAAGATTTATTCTCGGCCATACAATGACAAAAGTCGAAAACTTCACATCCGTCCTTTTTTTTCACTGCATACGTTGCATTTCGCTTGGGTCTCTCTCCCCACACCCTGCACACCGCATGCGACCCAGCGAAACAGACACGTGCCCTCTTATGCAAATCCATTTCACATCCTTCAACCGATTTTCAATGTCATGCCTCGACTACGTTCGGCACAAGGCCATTCGCATGTCAGGTTTTATTTGAAATTCATTTAGGTACCTCCACTAAATCGCTAAAAAAACAGATTGCATGGATAAAAAAGTTTCCAAACTTAAAACAAATTTGTTCCATCAAAATGTTTATTATTATTAAAAGGAAAGATCGAAGTAATTTTTAATTATTTTTTAAATTTTAATCCTTTGTAACATTTTTCGAAATGTTGGCAGAAAATCTTGTTTTGATTTGAGTTAGCGGGTAACCAAAACGTTACGACTGTTTAAAATGGAAAACGTGATTCGTCACCCACTTTTTTTGTTGTTGTTGTTGTTGTTGTTGACAAACACATTAATTTTGAAATTCTCGCAAAAATCAAATAATCGTCGGCTTTTAATGAAACTTTCACTACTCATTCACAAATGAATGAAAAAAAATTTTTAATTATTTTTTTTTAATTTTGGGAAAAAGTGTTTTTTGCCTCTGTTACCACTCCACGTAAATCCATTAAATTTTAATAAATTTCAAAGTGTCGCGATCTATAATTTTGTTAGTAAACGCAGGACTCATTGGGGAATATAAATCTATTTTTGTAAATTTCCCCTCTATCCAAAAATCTGCTCCGAAAAGTAAAATAAAAAATGCAATAAAATTCTGATATTATTTTAATTTGATAAGATTTTAATTGTTGGAATAAATAATAAAAATTAAGGACATAGTCTGAAGAAAAAAAAATTTCGATGACTGATGAAATTTTAAAGGAATTGTTTTAATTTTTTTGTTATTATAATAATTTATAAAGTTTTTAAAATCTTTAAAGAACTGTCGCGGTTAGATTTTTAGTTAAGAATTGATGATTATATTGCCGATCGAAAACTGAAAAGTTTAATAAAAATCGTTCTGCACCCATATTTTTAAAATAATTTAAACTTTTTTGTGCATTTGATGTTTTCTTTTTTCTTTTTTTTTTCTTTTGTATGGCAATTTCTATGTGCAAATTAAAAGGTCAGTTTCCTCCCTTACCCGAAAAAAATGTGTACAATTGTCACTTATAAACGCCATCTCTAATCAAGAACCTGTCTACAAATTCTTGATTTACGACGCGGACATGACAAAAAGTTCAAATTTGTGATTAAGAAATAGTTCTATTGTAAATTTCACGCTATAAATAAGTAATACTTGTGTAAATCAGATTAATTTAACATAAAATTTGTTAATTTTCCAAAAATAATGTGTCAGAGATATGTATTTTGCAAGATTTTTAAAAACCGAGAATTAACTTTTGTTTACAAATGTGTCGATCGCTCAAAAATGACGGAAAATTCAAAAATTGGAAAAATCTCAAACTTTTATATTCCAATCAATATAATTTCTGTTTGAAATAAACCAGTGTTTGCTTACTGGAAATAGTAAATTTAATCATTTAGCTTTCAATTAAAACTAAAATAAAAGTAACTCCAACTGAGTTTCTTTACACTTTCTTTCTTTCCGTTTATCAAATTGCTCTTCTCCCTCCCTTCCTCCTTTGATAATCACTTTATCCTCACTCTTATATTTCATTCACCCTCCCCAACAATCTATTCATCTTCCCTTCATTTTTTTGTCCGACTTTAGAAATGGACTTTTTTATCTGTTTTTTTAGGGCATCGACTTTTTTTTTCTTTTTTTTTTTTAACTTCTAATATTTCGAGTCATTTTTTTGTCTGATTTTTTTTATTTGGGACCTTTTTTATTTATTTCTTTTCAGATTGAGTTTGTGAAGAAAATTACAAATGGCGTCCATGAATTAAGAGATTCCAATGCACGAATTGCGACCAAATTTCAGTATTGTTCTCGAAGACATTGCCATGTCTTCATTCATGTCTGGAAGACCGACTGGAAGCTGCGACAAAAGACAATGTGAAATATCCCCAGTCCAAGCCCCGATGGGGACACGTGACAATTAGACAGTCACCAGTTTTGTTTAAGACTGTGACTTGCCAACACCAGGGATCAACCGAATGGAGATTCGACTGGTGCTTTGAAGATAACGATATTGAATCGGCCGTCCAGATTTAGTGTTCAGATTGCCACAATCTTTTCTGCCAGAAGTGCGGAATCATCACAAAATGTTCCAACCTAAACAAGAAACGAGGGATCTGGACGGCATGTCAAGAGGTGAAATAACTGAAACAAAAGAAAAGCAATTTTTATCTTTTTCTCAATTTTACTGACAAATTTTCGTCACTGACAGAAAATTTTAAGAAATTGTTTGTTTTTCGGAAACAGGAAAAGAAATGAAAAGAATCTACCTTGGGGTGTGTTAGGGTCAGGGTGGTGATGATTACCTATTCCTTTTTGCCGATCCCACGACTGAGAATTTCGTGGGGTCGTGATACGGAATGTCGAAAATTTTTGTTTTCACTCAAAATGGAGTAATTCTTCAAAAAATAAAAATTAAAGAAAAAATTTGATTTTTATCTAAATATATTTGGACATTTTTTTTTTTTGTTCTAACGAGGAAGGGACTTTTTTCGGTTTTGCCGGAAAAATTTCTACAGAAATTTCCGACTAAATCTCAAAATTTTCCGATGATTTTTGTTTCCCTAAAAACTTTTTTTTAAAAAAACGATGGAAAAAATTTAATAAAGATTTTGAAAACTTTAAAAAAAAAAAGAAAAACATTTTTAATTTTAATTTTTTAAAATCTATTTTAAATATTTAATGAAAATTTTCAAAATGAAAGAAAAATTAATCTTATTTAAATTTATTTTTGTGTGGTTTCTTGGAATTTTTTTTTATTTTGAAATTTTAAAACGTTTTTCGGCGACTTGAAAATATGAGTTGAGGTAAATAATTGTGGAAAAATATTGAGTTTCGTAATATGAGCAAAAGTAAAAAAAAAAAAAATGAAGCATGCAAAAAGAATTTTACATCTTTTTCTCCGACCATCAATGGTTGACAAAAGAACTGATTTCATTTTTCAACGGTTAACAATAGGAGTGAAGGCAAATAATTGTCGGTAGTCTCCTTTTTTCTTTTTCTTTTTTTTTTTTTTTTCCCCCACCGGATTACAAACGTTATCGCTTCCCGGGGTGCATGGGGGATTAATTTTCTGAAATTTGTTTACATTTTTTTTTTTTTTTTTCCGAGCACCTTAGCTATTTTTATTTCTTCACTGTATCTTTGGAAAAAGGCATGAACCCATCTCGTCCTTGCAAGTGTAAAAGTGCCTTGAATGGCAACCAGGCAACGGGAAAGCCACTATCCTTTGAAAAGAGACTTTTTATCTTTGAAAAAACGACAAATGGTAAAACTAACCTGAGATTTCTGAAGAGGGCCACCTATGAAGAATGCAATTGTAATTAACGCTGATAGGTGAATGGGTAAGGCCCACGAAAGGAGCTGACATGGCCGAAAAATATTAGCAATTGAAATGAACCAGACAATCGAAGTTGATGTTATATTTTGATGGGAAGACAACTGCGATCGCCTCCCACCCAGCGCCAGATTGAAACGATTTCAACAAAAATACAACGGATTCGAAGATCATCGCAGAACCGCTCGGAACGCGTAAAAAGTGAAGGACACGAGAAAAACTCCGCTCTCTCTTTCCCTCTTCCCACACACTAGTCACACAAACCAATGCTTATAGAGAGGGAAGCATAAAGACTGTATTCCATCGAGTAACACATAGACATAGCTTGTGGACTTTGGAAAAGTTGGAATGTATTCTATTTTTAGTTCTTAATTCTTTTTTTTATTTTATTTTACTATTCTATCTCAGTCGATGTACAGAGAATTACAAATAATCATTAGTCCACATAGACTGGCCTTCATTCTGCCTTGTTATTTCTTGTTCTGCCTATTTCCCTTTATTTGTGAATGTGCACCCAACCACTCTTCTTTTCAGTAGTTGAAAAAACAGCACGATTCTACCGCCTCTTGTCTCCGGGTCTTTTGCTTCTCTGGGATCAGAAATCACAAAGTGGACAGTGCGAGCGAAGGACTTTCGACTGATCATTTGATATCTTCTATTACCTGGAACGAAACGGAAGCGACAGTTGTAGACTCAGGTGCGAGTGACTTACGGCGAGTTAGCGAACGCAACTTCGTTTCGAGACCAAGGGGAGGTTCGGGTGTCATCCTATAGGAATGCATTGAAAATCAGAAAAAAGGGATTTTATCAGCGGTCAAGAATGACAGCAAACATTATTGATAAAATAAGGCTAATATAAGTAATATGAATCCATTATTAATGATTTTGCTACAGAAATGCATGAAAATCAGGAAAATTTGTATTGTTAATGGTCAAGAACGAAGGCAATCTATATTGATAGAATAGGGCTATTACATTTATAATATAAATCAATTATTAATGATTTTACGATAGGAATGCATTGAAAATTAGGAAGAAATGTACAGAACGATGGTAAGATTTACTGATAGAATAGGACTTTTATCTGTATAATACAAATACATTAATAAGGATTTTAATTTAAGAAAGCATTGAAAATCAGGAAGAAATGGATTGTCAGTGGTCAAGTCTGAAGGTATACATTACTGAGAGAATAGGGCTATTATATGTATAAAATAAATCCATTGTTAATGATTGTATTGTAGGACTGCATTGAAAACAAGGAAAAAATGGATTTTCAGTGGTGAAGAATAAAGGCAAGCATTAGTGAGACTAATAGGGCTATTAAACATATATAAATTCAGTATTAATGATTTAACTGTAGGAATGCATTGCCAATCAAATGGAAAAGGATTTTCAGTGGTCAAAAATGAATTCAAGAATTATTGTTAGAATAGGACTATTATATAGAATGAAGGCAAGCAAAATCTACAAAAGCTGCAATATACCGAAGGACCTAAGCAGATCAATTTTCATAGCACTACCTAAGAAGCCAGGTGCAAAAGAATGTGAACTTCACCGACAAACAGAACTCATCATGCGGATTCCGATGAACAGAGCGCACAGCACAATCAGCCCAAAGACAGGACAATAAAAGTGTGGCTTTGTTAAAGATACCGGAACGAGGAATGCGATATTCATGCTCAGAATGCTATCTGAACTCTTTCAATACAGATGCAGAAGGATCTGAATCTGTGCTTTATAGACTACACAAAGGCGTTTGACAAAGTACGCCACAAAGACTTGATAGAAATGCTCGACAACCTCGACATTTTCGGAAAAGACGTTAGGATAATCCAGAATTTATACTGGCAGCAAATCGCTTGCGTACAGATAGGAAGTGAATTCAAAAAGGTATACAAAAATAGAAAGGACTGTAATACAAGTGTGTGTTTCCTCACCGGATCTATTTAACAGTGAAACAGTTCTGAGAGCAATAAAATCCTTGCCAGGATTCGTCATTGGCGGCCACAATCTCAATAATGTAAGATACGTGGATGATAGCAGACACGGAAAGGAGAATGCAGGACCTCCTACAGAAGAAAGGATCAAGCATAAACTTTACGAATACTGAATGTATGGTAATCAGCAAAAAGGATACCGTAAAATCCCAACTGCAGGTTGGAGAGACTAAAATAAAACAAGTAAAATTATTAAATACCTGGGAAGCGTTCTGGCAGAAGATGGAAAGTGCGATGTTGAGATCCAAAGGCGCATTGGCAAGGCCAATGACGCATTTCAGAAGCTAATAAAAGGAAGAGACAGATGAGGTTCCTGGGACATGTAATGAAGAAGAAAAACCTGAAGAATTTAATACTCACAGGACGGATAAAAGGAAAGAGAGACAGGGGAAAGCAGCAAGAGACCTACTTAATAGCCTTGAGCAAATAGATGGCGGAGCTGAGTTTAAGAGAGATAACAGAGTTTAAAAGAGATAACAAGAGGAAAAATGTTGAGAGCGACAAGAGACAGAGACAAGTGAAAGTCCAAGATGGCCTGCGTTCTGAAAGGACAGGGAACATGATGAAGAAGATAAAAAAGACACGCTTTACTAAGTGCTACAAAGTACAATTGAACTGTTCATGAAATAATCAGGAAAGTATATTTTGTGAATTTTACACTCAAAGAATAAATAGTAAACATGTGAGAAAAGGTGATCCGCACTTGACCATAACAAACTTTCTTAAACGGATGACATTACACCTGTTCGGGTAGATATTTTACACCTGTTCGGGTAGATATTTAAAAAAATGTCACACTTGATTAAGAGCAACAAAGTCGAAAAATTGAATGGTAAAGTTTAAATGCAAGATTCATCCATTTAATCTAGAAACCATTTTTCAAAAAGGGAAAGAGAAACATTAAACAAGACAAGAGGAAACAATTCAACGCGTGGGGAAATGAAAAATGAAGAATTAAACTGGGGACAAATAACAGAAAGAGAAATCAAATGCATATGCAAAACCAAAGGTTAATACAAGTTGCCAGTAGAAAAAAGACATATTTTCATGAAAGTTAATCAGGAAAGAATATTTTGGTGAAGTTTACATTCACGGAATATATAATAAATATATAGAAGAAACAGATATTTAAATAGATATAAAAATGTCACACTTTAGTAAGGGCTACAAAGTACACTTGAACTGTCCATGAAAAGTAATCAGGAAAGAATATTTGGTGAATTTGAAACAGAGAGAATATATAATATGCATTTGCGAGAATGAAATCAGCACTTGATCTTAATAGGCTTTTTTGTAAATTGATGAGGGTAGAGATATTTCGATAAATATTTTTTAAAAGTTCACTTTAATAAAGGCAAAAAAGAACAATTTGAAATGCCCATGTAACTTACTCAGGAAAGAATGTTTTGAGAAATTTACATTCACAGATTTTTGCGCTCACGGAATATATAATAATCATGTGAGAGTAAGAGATCCGATTCTTAATAAGCTTTTGTTAATGGAAGACAGAACTGATATTAAAATAGATATTTAAAAAAGCGTCACACTTTACTACTTGCTACAAAGAAAAATTGAACTGTCCGTGAAATGTAATCAAGAAAGAATATTTGGTAAGTTTTACACCCATAGAATAATAAACAAGTAAGGGAAATGAATCTGCACTTGATTTAACAATATTTTATAAATGGATTACAAATTACAAAAATAGATGTAAAAAATGAATGAAAGGGGAAATGAATGAATAGCCCAAAAGGAAACTAAAATACAACAAAACATTCAAACTAAAAATAAATAAATATTAATAGGACCCGTCCACCCCACAAAAATTCAGAGTGGCTGCTGTATTCCGCGAAATCAAGTCACACTTGATATCTATTTGTACAAAAGTACAAAATGTGGCACAAGGCCGAAAGTGGGGTAGAGGGTGGTACTCATTAACTATCCTATACCTAGTTAAACACTTTCGCGACCCTATCACTCATTAGCAATTTTCACATTTACCACAAGAATCCATCCATCACACACCACAATACCACATATTTACAATGGGCACTTAAAAAGGGGAAATAAACCCATGACATAAAAATTTGCTACTATATACAATAATATAAAATATAATTAAGAATTTTTAAAAGAAATGAAATTAGGGGAGGGGATAAAATATCCAAAAACGAAATAAAATACAACAAAAGTTTGTTTTTTTAAATGAAAGAAACAAATGTTAGTAAGACCACAAAAAGAGAGTGGCTGCTGTATTCCGCCAAACGGCGAAATCAAGAAGTACACTCGCTAAGGGAAAGGGGAGGGATAAAATAAATAATGCAATGGGAAAATCAAAGACTGGCCCAGTCAAGATAAAAAAAATGGGGTCAAAAACAAACTGGAGAGGTTGGGCATCAGGACTTGGATCAAAACAAAAAAGAAAGTCGGAAACAGGCTAGGAACAACATTTACACACATTAACTAGGTACACAAAAGAGGTCTAACTTAATCAGGGAAGGGTTTTAAGAAACCACCCTGTTGTGACATAAGAGACTTAAAAAAGAAAATTAGGACTGGCCCCACTCACGCGAACCAGACCAGCACCAGACCAGACTTTCTACAATTTTTGCTGAAGTCTGTCGATATCAAACGCTATCAGATCTGATCTTCATCTTGATCTGATGCTGAAAGAATCTAATCAGATGCTGATAATAATAACGTTCATATCGCAAGATTACTTTCATCATCTGTGACGTCCAAATTATCATTCATGCTACGGCCAACAACGTCAGAAACACCGTGCCCCCCACCACCACCACCATTACCACCAACAGAATAACGTAACTCAGTCTTTTCCTGGAGAAAAACATTAGTCTTGCAAAAATCAAATAACTGTCGGATTTCATTAAAAATTTCAGGACTTATTCACAAATAATTCCTACGCAATTTTAATAACATTCATCAGCAAGACACGCTATATTAGCAGGCAGTGATTGGTTAATCCGAACTGGTCATCCAGTATTCACATTTTAAATCCTTTTTCCCGCGCAGCTAGTCTCACATTTGCTCCACACCAGTTAGGCCCAAGATCTCAGCAATGGTCGTCGGGACATGTGTTTCCTAACTCGAGCGAGACCCCTGCTATCAAAGTCAGAGGGGCATCTGTATAATTCTCGTTCTTACACACCCACACTAATTGCAGGTAGCAATTACTGCTGCGAATTTATTTTTTACACACACATTTCCCAATACAAATTGCAATGGGAACTCAACTCAAATTGTATGTATTTCTTCTTTTCAGAATTATCTTTCATTGACGTTCTTCTAAGGACATTTTTTTACGTTTCTTAACAGACCAAGGGAGAGAACTTCTTCTTTCTCTATCCTTATTCAACCAATATTTTGTAACCTTTGATAATGTTTATTCCGGTTACCTTGGCGTCTTCGTTGTTTCTTATTGCCTGTGTCATGTGTCGGATCAATCGTACGTCGTATCGAATCACAAATATAAATGTTGTAAAGGACAATCGGCCCTCGACAGATTGGTGACCTCGACGTGATTCGATTCGGCGTTATTGGAAATAAAACTTTAAAAACTCATCATTTTTTTTTCATCTGAACTCGTTGTTCCCAGCTTTCTACGCAACAAGATGTAACTTTTACGTTGACTCAAAAACGTATCGAATCACAAATATAAATATAGTAAAGGACCTTTTCTGTTTTCTACAAAGGAAACTATTTTTGAAATTATTAGTTTTAAAAAATCTTGGTAAAAATATATATTTTTTTAACATCTGTCACCCCCCCCCCTCTACGTAAATTACTAGAATTTTAAAAAATTAAACTTTGTTATGAAAATTGGTTTTATTAGTTTTTAACAGACTCATTAAGGAATGTAAATCATTATTTTTTCAACTTTTTTTTGCCCCAGTTTCCGAAAATCTGCTCCGAATAGTAAAATAAAAAATGCAGTAAAACTCTGATATTATTTGATTTGATAAACTTTTAAAGACTTTAAATAATTAAGAACATTTACAGTCTGAAAAAATCTTATTTTCGATTACTCATGAAATATTTAAAGAATTGTTTTAATTTTTTTTAATTATAATAATTTACAAAGTTTCAAAAATATTTTTAAAATATTTCGGTGTTAGGTTATTTATTATTTTATTTTAGATGATTAACACTGAAGAAATTTTATTTCAGTACAGCATTATACAAAGAGGCCAACCAATAATTGAAGAATTTATTTACTCATCCAAAATTGAAAAGATTAATACAAATCGTTGTGCCTTCGTATTTTTAAAATAATTTGATTTTTCTTTTTTTGTGTGTAAAAACGTTCATTTTCATTAAGTACGATGTTCCGTAGAAGACACATTGATTTAAAAAGCTAACAAGTTGCAAGTATTGTTGCTGTGGGGGCTTCTGGTGCAAAGTTAATTTAGATTAATTTCTCTGTTGGATTTTTACATGGCACAAGGCCACTTCCCAAAGGAACTTCCTAACTAAATCCTTACATACCACCATTATTTTTATAAGCGTTAAACAAGCAAATAGAAACTGGAATTAAGTTGACAAAGCATCAATTTGCAACGATACAGTGTATTTAACAAATATTAACAAGAAATACAATAATTATGTTGAATATGATGTGAAATTGTTTGTTTGAAAGTGTCTTCCATGGACTGTATGGAAATTTGTGTTAGAGCCTTTAAGTTGTAATGTTCATCGTTGTTGTGCCGTTTATCAGTGTGATAAGAAATATTATTGCTAAAAAGAATTGTTCAAATCTGAGAGTTCATGAATAACGTACATTTTTTTTTTTTTTTTGTAGTTGTACAAAAGAATGAATTTTTATGAGAGAGTAAATTGGGCTTAAAGCTCGTATAGTTCGACATGATGTGTGCGTAAGAAATTTTGGTGCCAACTGTAATAATTTGTACATGTGTCTTTTAAGAAATAAAAGACATCTAATTGCCTCTTGCAATTAATGCAAGAATTACTTGATATTGAAGAACGCGACCCCGCGATAGCATGACGCTATCGCGAGCAGCTGTGACTGCTGTCTGCCTTGCTTGATGTTTTATCTGGAACTGCTGCCAACTCTGAAAATGCGCAGCAAATTGTATATATATATGGGTTCAAACACACTCACAATTTGGCGGTAAAAAGGTAGTTCACTTACCTTGATTCTGACTGGCAAGCTCAAACCAATCAGCAAACAGCTTGCATTTATTAAAATATAAAATGGTTACATACAGAATTTAATACATACAATTGCGTGATTGCGTAAGTGTGTGTGCGTCAGTCACATTCCCCTTACAGGAGAAAACTAAAAAAAACCTTCACTTTCATTTGTTGAAAGTAAGTACGATAACTCGTGTCTACGATCCTTAATTCAATTACCTCCCTTCCTCTGTAATCCCTTTTCTACTTCCTGTTATTACAAACAACTTAACTTCTCTCATACCCGTCACACGTGTCTTTGTGTTCCTCCTTCATATCGTTTGTTCTCGTCCATTTTTCTCTATTTTCACTGCACAATGCAACTCGCAACAGGTTATGGGCCCAGAAGAGATAATGGAAGCCGATGGAGCAGACTCTTATTTGATGGAGATGAAACCAAATACGAAATTTGGGAAACAAAATTTTTATGCCACTTACGCACGCTGGGCCTAAAAGACGCCATTTTAGGTACCAACCCTAACAGAGACGGATGCGACATTGAGAGAAATGAAGAAGCGTACGCAGAACTCGTTCAATTCCTCGACGATAAAAGTTTATCCTTAATAATGAGAGAAGCTACCGACAACGGGAGAAAAGCACTCAAAATATTACGCGCTCACTACGCAAGTAAAGGAAAACCGAGGGTAATCTCCTTGTACACCCAACTAACATCTCTTAAAAAGAAAGAAGATGAAAGCGTCATAGAATACGTTATAAGAACGGAGGCAATTTTAACAGCTCTGAGAAATTCCAGACAAACTGTCGACGATGCCCTGATAATTGCTATGATATTGAAAGGACTACCTAGTTACTATGATTCCTTTTCAATTTATGTAACGCACAGCAACAAGGAAATAACTTTCCCAGAATTTAAAACTGAACTTCATAGTTTCGACGAAACACTGAAACACAAAGTCCAAACGACCAGTGACGAAGTAATGAAACTGACATCATCTTTTTCGAAGAATACGATAAAGAACCACAACAGCGATGTACACGAAATGTTATGTTTCACTTGTGGCGAAAAGGGACATTTATCAAAAGAATGCCCAAACAACAAACACAAACAGCGAAAACCGTGGTGTAGTTATTGTAAAAGTAACACCCATAAAAGGGAATTCTGTCGTTATAAACGAAAAGACACGATGAAAAAGGCAGCACACACCGAAGAAAATTCCTACGCGTTTAGAACAGACGCCCTACTACGAAATAACCGGTAGAAAGCCAGATCTATCGAAGATGCATATTTTCGGCTCGCCTTGTTATGCCTACTCCAACAACACAAAGGGGAAATTAGATCCAAGATGCCAAAAGGGGATACTTGTCGGATACGACAGAAACAGCCCGGCATATCTAATATATCACCCAGACACCGGGAAAGTGTGTAAGCACAGACTGGTGAAATTCCACAACAACACCAATGACCAATACACTCAAACCCAAACCCACTCACCAAGTGATGATGATGCAGTCGCAGATTTTCATGAAAGAAATTTGATGAAAAATATAAAATTAAAAGAAGACCCTGAACTGCCCAGTCAACAAACCGATGCACTGGAAGAAAATAGCTCTACACGAAAATACCCGACGCGTGAACACAAAATGCCTAGCTACCTAGGAGACTATGTGACGACAGTCTGAGAGAGGAGCGGCCACGCATTAATCGACACTGATTACTGCTATAAGGCTGCTCGTGGTATACCCAATACCTACAAAGAGGCTATAAATTCCCCAGCGGCACATCACTGGATCCAAGCAATGCAGGAAGAAATTGACTCCCTCAGAGAAAATAATGTATACCGATTTACATCTTTACCTAAAGGTAGAACGACAGTGAGCGGTAGATGGGTATACAAAATCAAAGAAAACAGCGATGGATCCCCTAAATACAAGGCTAGATTCGTTGCAAAAGGCTACAACCAAGCTAAAGGGGTAGACTACACCGAAACATTTTCCCCAACGGCCGACATCACATCGATCCGCATATTAATGCAAATAGCCGTCCAGTATGGCCTCATCGTGCACCAAATGGATGTTAAAACGGCGTATCTCCATGCCCCTATTGATCACGAAATTTACATGGAACAGCCGGAGGGTTTCGAAACGAAATGGGATACAGGCGAGAAACCAGTCTGTTTACTAAATAAATCCCTATATGGCCTAAAACAGTCAGGCAGAAACTGGAATCAAACCCTGCATGATTACTTCATCAGACACGACTTCACCCAAAATCAAGTGGACCATTGCGTCTATATGCGACAGAACGACAAGGAAAGAATAATTATCGTCTCATGGGTTGATGATCTAATCATAGCTGCCGACAACATCGACTCGTTAAACAACACCAAGCAGTCACTAACATCCGAGTTTAAAATGAAAGACCTCGGAAAATTACAACATTTCCTAGGAATAGACTTCAACATAACTGAAGGCCAAATCCAAATGAACCAGGAAAAATATGCAACAAAAATACTGGAAAGATTTGACATGTCCGATTGCAAGCCCAGGACTCCCTGTGAGCAAAAATTGAATCTAGCTGGCGAAGAGGATGACCTAATCGACCCCAGAAAATACCGCGAGGTTGTCGGGAGTCTGATTTACCTGATGATCTGCACCCGACCAGATTTAAGCTATATTGTTGGGAAATTATCGCAATACCTATCCAAACCACGGGAAAAGCACTGGACAGCGGCCAAACACGTACTAAGATACATAAAGGGTACGACGCGACACGGACTATGCTATGCCAAAACAGACTGCCCAATCCAACTAATCGCTTACAGTGACGCCGATTGGGCATCTGACCAACAAGACAGGCGTAGTACGTCGGGATTTTGTTTTAGCCTAACCGAGAACGGATCACCTATTTCGTGGAAGTCCAAAAGACAACCCAGAGTCGCATTATCCACATGCGAAGCTGAATACGTGGCGCTGGCAAAAGCCACCCAAGAGGGGCTATATCTCCTCCAATTACTCATGGAAATGGATCCACACCGGCAACACGTCCCCATCAAAATATACGGAGACAGTCAGAGTGCCATAGCGCTCTCTAAAGACCCCGTACACAGACAGAGGTGCAAACACATAGACATTAAATACCACTTTATTAGAGAGGCTCTTAGCGACAACAAAATAAAATTAATTTACTGCCCCACAGCAGACATGGTCGCCGACATTATGACAAAGCCTCCAACTAAGGTGAAACTCGATAAGTTTAAAAAATTCTTATTCGGACACTGAACCGGTATAATGTGCTCTCACATATCTTCGTTTTTACGAACTTAACATGCTGACAAGCAAGTGGGGGTGTTGAAAGTAAGTACGATAACTCGTGTCTACGATCCTTAATTCAATTACCTCCCTTCCTCTGTAATCCCTTTTCTACTTCCTGTTATTACAAACAACTTAACTTCTCTCATACTCGTCACACGTGTCTTTGTGTTCCTCCTTCATATCGTTTGTTCTCGTCCATTTTTCTCTATTTTCACTGCACAATGCAACTCGCAACATCATTTCACTCCACCATTTTATTTGGACGTTTCTAAATTTAGCTACCTTTACAAATCATCTTTTTCCTAACTGAACTTCAAAATTTTCACGATAAAAGTTTTTTTTAATAAAATTTAGAGAATTATCATATATGGTCATTTTTTACCTAATGTTTGAGAAGAACATAATGGACTATTAAAAAAGTTTTACTTTAATTTCTTTTTCTTTTCTTTTTAATGAACAAAATCTGATTAAATTTGTTATTTCCAGTAAGCAAAATACACTGGTATTTTTGAAATAGAAATTATATTTGAGTGGAATTTATTTATCTGCTGTTGCGGAATCTGCCATTCTGCAAACAAATAAAATATAAACAAATCGTTCTTGTGTAATTGAAGTTGAAAATAAGACAACAATGACGCTTGAATAAAACAAACAATGAATTGTATTAACGATAAGTTTAACAAGGTTGAGATAAAGCATACAAATAGTAGAAGGAAAAGTTGTTTCCCTTGTAACGTTAAGAAACACGAAGTAAAGTCAATAATTGAATAATGTTCCTGAAAGAAGGAAAGAATGTAATGTACATACTGATGCCGAGTTGAATTGAAGGAAGTTCTGATTGGAAGATGTGAGAGATTTGTGCACATGTGTGCTTAAGAAATAGCAGCTAATTGCGTCCTGCAATTAGTGTCTGTGGGTGTGTAAGAGCGAATTAGGTATTGAGAAATATGAGCCCGCGATAGCTATCGCTGGCAGCTGAAACTGCCAACTGCCTTACTGGGAACTCGAACTGGAACTGTGTGACTGACTGGCTAACACGTGTGTCGACGCTTTTTATAAGCCCCGCGAAAACGCGGAAAGGCAAAGCAAACATCACGTGATAGTCGCGTGTTTCATGAATGAAGAAACACGCGAGGCAGAAGTAATGTATGTATATGCGTGAGTGCATAATATGGGTGAACTGTGTGGAAATACACGTGAATCCCATACTGCCATTTAAACTTTTCTTTGACTCATTTATATATATATATATATATATATATATTACTTAGTATAGTATACTTAGTATATATATATTACTTAGTATTACTATTGTGATTGGAAAATTTTAAAAATTGTCCTACTTTTGTAACTAAATAAGTGTGAAGGGGTAACATTTAATTCTTTTTTTTTTTTTTTACAAACAAAATCATTTCAAAAATAATTTTATTAATTTGTGGATAAGTCAAAGTTTCATTAAAATAAATTGTTTTATTTTATTTTCGATGACTAACACCGAAAAAATTTTACTTCAGTACAACTATATACAAAGAGGCCAACCAATTCTGTGTGGCCATATATTTGAGAAAATTCGCCAAACTATAGGACATTACGGAGGATATCAGAATGGGACACCAAAAAGAATTTGTATTAAACATAATATTACGCAGGGGATTTAGCCGATGAAAGACACATTCATTTGTAAATTTTTGCAAAATTCAAATAATGGTCGAATATTGATGAAAATTTCAGAATTTATTCAGAAATGACTGAACGTTTTTGAAATAATTGTTTTTAGAAAATCTTGGTATATATATATATATGTGTGTGTGTGTGTGTGTGTGTGTGTGTGTGTGTGTGTTACCTACCCCACCAATTAATTTCTGGAAATGTCTAGAAATTTCTTCACGATCGTACCGTCTCTCCAAAATGATTTTCCAGTTCTACAGAACTTGAAAAAATTTTGATAAGTTCTTACTTCTGAAGTTTTCTTTACACGACTGGGCAACAGCCTGTCAAACACGGACCTTATTTTTCTGACAAATATTAGTTCAGCAGGTGACAGTCTAGGATTCAGGATCGGATTAAGTGTGATTCTGTGTACAGCTAGAAACTTCTGTATAGTATCATTGTTTGTAGCTATTGCTTGATTTTTCATAACTGCCCTCTTAAAGGTATCCACGAATCTCTCCGCTTGCCCGTAAGACCTCAAGTGATATACAGTGGTAGTTACATGACTTATTGCCAAAGATGTACAGAAAATCTTGAATTAATGTCTAGTGAACTGCGTACCGTTATCGGTAACCAGAGTTTCCAGAAATTCAAATCTAGAAAATAGTTAATTCTGCACATTTATTGTGGTAGCTGCTGCTGGATGCTTGCATTTTACCACTTCAAGAAGCTGTCCACTACTATGATGTAGTATTGTTCATTAATAGTTCCTGTATAGTTGATGTGTAGCCTTGACCACGGCAAATCCGTTTTTAGCCATGGCTGTATTATAGCTGGTACCTTTGATGCCAGTTGACATCTTCTACACTGTTTAACCATATGTTCAATGTCTCTGTCTGTATTTGGCCGGTATGTAAATCCACATATCAAGGATTTCATTCTTGAAATACCTAAATGGCCTACATTAAATTCCTTACGAATTTTCTTTTGTAAAGATTTGGGTATCACAACTCTGTCTCCATACAATAGTATTTCTTTACACATTGAAAATCGAGATATTTTCGCTTCTCTTTTGTTATTCGTGTTTTCCCATAACTGTTTATTTTTTTTGTCTTGTTGATAAAAACTTTGTTCTCTGTGGCATTCCTTACGTCTTCCAATATTACCAGTAACCTCCAAATTGTCTTATGCAATAACACTGAAATCTCATTCTCTTCTCGCAATGCCACAATAACAGTCTCTTTCAATGACTCTGAACATTTAGGTATCAACCTTGAAAGAAAATCGGATTGTGCCAATTGTTTTGAAGACAAGAATTCCATTTTGAAATCATAATTAGTCAATATTATGGCCCAACACTACAATCTATTCACTGCATGCATTGGTATAGCTTTTCTCAAAGCAAAAATTGCCAACAACTGTTTGTCATTTACTTGCAGCCTAAATTTGATTTGGCTGTAATTTTTTATGCCAGTAGCACTGTCCTAGACACATGTATTATCGATTTCATTGATCCATCCTTGAATTTGTGCAAGATTATAGTCCCAATTCCATGGTCACTTGCATCAGATGCCACGATAATCTCCTATTTGTAATCAAAATGTGCTAATGACAAGTCTGCCAATAAATATTCCTTAATTTCATGGAATGCCTTTTCACCTTTTTCAGACCAATGCCATCTAAGGTTTTTCTTTAGCAATTCATTTAATGTAGTTCTTAATTCATACAACTGAGGCATGTAAATACCGTAATAGTTCGCCAGCCCCAGAATTGCCTGTAACTCATTCATATTTGTTGGTCACGGCATATTCCTTATTATTTCCACTCTTTCCAGATTCAGTTTTCTACCATGCTGATCAATTATCTGACCCAAATATTTAATTTGTTGCTTAAAAATTTCCCATTTATGAATGCTCAGCTAAAACCATACTCCTGAATCCTTCTAACGTGATTGACATGTTCTTTTACATCCTGGCTTCTTACCAGAATATCATCTAAATAGGCTGTAGTAAAATCTAAACCAGCCAACATAGTGTCCATCACTTGTTGAAATATGTTTAGTGCTATTTTTAAACCAAATGGTAAATGGTTCTGTTTAAAAAGACCCTTGTATGTGTTGATCACTAGCAATTTTGAACATTCTTTCTCAACTCTTAATTATAAATATGCATCTGAAAGATACATTTTTGAGAAAATCTTATCGCCTTTCAATTTTGCAAATATATCTTCTGGTGATGATAATGGATAGATATGATTTTTTATACAATCATTTCACTCTATTTTAAAATCAGCACAGACTCTAACGTTTTTGTTTTTCTCTTTACGTAAACTGTTGGAGTTACCCACTTCAAACTTTTGTCAAAACACCTATCTTTTCCAAGTGTTCTGACTCATCAATTGCACACACAGTAAATGTGAAGAAGTTATCTGCCCAAAGAACCAAATATTTAGTAAAAAACGTGACTTTGGTTTTAACTTGTCAAAAAGTACGCTGACAGGCAAGATGTAGTTTAACTTTACCACACCAAAGTTGTACCTATTCAGATGAACTTCTGATTGGAGCTGATGTAAGAAGGATTTTCTTGTACCAGAATTATTAAAGAATAATAAGAAAAATAATCAAATTACAGGTCATTTTTTAATCTTTGTTAAGTTTCAAATCAAATTTATCTAGGTGATATTTTATATGTAACACAGGTGATTTACAACTGGAATATGAATCTGTTTTGATGCTAATTTTAATTATAAATATATTTGTTGGTAAAAAGAATATATTGCTGTCCAACTTAAAACTTAAAATGAGCAATGTTTCCTTGTCTGCTGCAATCAATGTGGAAGATCTTCTATCATGGAAAATAAACAAAAATGTTTCCTTGTGAAGTAAAGCCATATATATATATATATATATATATATATATATATATATATATATATATATATATAACATATTCTTAGGCAGAGCAGGAAGAAGAGTTCATTCGAACATTTCATTGAATTTAACCAACAAGGTCTGTGTTTGATATTTATTATATAAGCTGATACACATCCAGATCAAATTTATGAGGAAACTATAAAAAAATAAACCGACAGAACTTATCAATTTCAATAAAATTTGTTCATATATAACTATTCCTACATTTGTTTATTTTAAAATATGTTTAAGCAGAAATCCCTTGTTAAAACATATTTTATTAAACAGAATAGACAAAGGAAGTCTATCAACCTTTTTGAAGCATTTCTTTTGATGTTGGATGAATAACGTGGAAATTTGTAAAATAATGTTTTGAAATGATGTATTACTTTCTGAGTACTTTTGATCATCATTGGTCATTTACAAGACAAGTTGGTAGAACACTGAGAGATAGTTCTCTTTACTTTTTAGCTTCTTTCCTTGAAAAAGACCAATGATGGTTGAAAGTACTTGGAACATGATATTATTTCAGTAAGTCCCCCTACATTCTCATACAAAAATGAAACAACTTGACACCATTAAAAGCTGACCAAGAGGATCAACAGGCATTATTTTCTTTAAAAACACCAATTATATCATCAGAGTTGTGCTACTAGCAAGGAATATATATATATATATATATATATATATATATATAATAATAATAATAAAAATAATAATATACACCTGAAGATTGCATAATACATGAAACTCTGAATCATACTTAAAACATACAATAATATATATACTAATTATATAATTAATTATATTAACTATTAATTATATAATATTAATTTTATTTATATATATAATTAATTATATAATCAATTATAGAATTATAGAATTATTATATAATTAATCATATTATATAATTAATTATATTAACTTACAATAATATATATACTAATTAATGTATACATTTTGTTCTGCTATACAGCATTGAGCATCTACCATATATATATATATATATATACAGCATTGAGCATCTACCATATATATATATATATATATATATATATATATATATATATATATATAGTTTAATTGTGATAATGTTTAGTGCCAAAATTGTTGTTGTTGGCAAGCAGCCATGACGAGTGAGAACATCATAACTGTGTCCTTACAAAACTTTGGTGTCAGCATGAATCTGGTTTGTTAAAAAGACAAACTCATTGTACTTATATATATATATATATATATATATATATATACGCCGGAACATGGAAGATCTACCATTCGCCCATGCATTCAATACTGCTGTCACATCTGGTCAGGTGCCAATGCTATTCATCTTGAGCTTTTTGACAAAACCCCACAGAGAATCTGCAATGTGACTGAGCTCAACCTGGTATCTCAGCTGCAGTCACTTTCTCACCAACATAATTTGGCTTCTTTCTGTCTCTTCTACAAATAATTTCATGGCTTCTGCTCCAATAAATTTCCTCGGGCCACTAGACTAGAAACTAGGTCCCACCCTTTTACATTGAAATCAATCAAAAATAACTGTAACTTCAACTCTGTTAGCTTCTTTTCTTGCATGTCCCATTTGTGGAATTCCCTTCTGTACACTTGCTTTCCTGACAGCTACAATCTCTAAGAATTTAAATATAATGTCAACTGCCATCTCCTATCGCCTTGACTTGCATCCTTTCTCTGACTACTCTTGTATTATGTTCTTTTCCCTATCCACTCCAGCTCTCTTTGCACCTGTGTTCTCATCCTTCTCTTGCCCATTTGTGATAACACCATTTCATTAATACCTATTTTATCTTAAGAATAAACTTGTATAATAAAATCTAACATTGGGTGCATATATTTGAGGTCTACATATATTTTCAAAGGAACATTAAACTTTAGATGAATTATAAGAAATTGAATTGGAAATAAATCAAAGATAGCATTAATTTCTATTTTAATACTTCTGATATAAATAAATTTATTTAAAATTGGACAAAATAAAAGAAATTATTTGGGATTTACAATATATATATACAATATATATATATATATATATATATATATATATATAATTAATCTCAGGTTACATTGCTGATAAGAAAGAGACAAAACCACTAACTGAAGTAATTTAGAATAATTAATATTATTAGGAAGTTAAATTAAATCTAATTAAGTTAATGATCATGACAGCATTATTATTATATGAAATAGGTTAATTTTCACTTAGGTAAGAAAAAAAAAATATATATATATATAGAACGGGATGAAAAAATCTAGAACTAGAGAGCTAATAAGAATAAATAAACCAATTATATTAGAGGATATAAATTTTAGATTAATAAAATCTAATTTAAAATTTATAGCGCCAACCAATAACAAACAATTAGAATAAGAGTTAAAAGAGGTTAACATATATTATTATTGTAATTAATTATAATGTTTAGTGTTAATAAAAAGAAAGAAAAAGAAACAGCTATTTACAAGAATTTAAAATCTGGATTATTATTTAGGGGGTTTATATCTGATTTTAAAAATTTAAATTTATGATGACATTTGCTTATGAATTCTTTTCTTAAGTTTAAAAGCCAATTTTTATTATTTTAATTTTTTCAACTAAACATAGATTGCATCTATCATAGAGATTATTGGGGGTGCGAGCCAAACCTATTAGTCCCCAAATGATTATTGGGTTGAGTTCCTCCTCTTTCATTTCCCAAAACCTTCAGGAAAAAGAAGCCTGAAATTTTAGATTGGGGTTAGAAAAGGAGTTTTATGGGAGTAGCAACATTGTTTAAATTCACCCACCAAAATTCCAATGTAAACTTGGTAATTATTATTTATGCAATATATATTGGCTTGGTAGATTACTTTGGTAGACCTACATTTGTCTTCCACTGGATAGTTGTTGATGAACCTTCAATTGTAAGATGGTAAAATACCAGTTTTAGCATTAGTTCTATCTAATTTCTTTAAAATTGGTCTATTGTTGGAATTAATAATATTATCCATATTATGTGTCCAAGAATAACTATTTTCAATAGTATTTCTATTAATAATTTTTTATGTAGAGGATTATTTGTATGGAAGTGTTTACTTATATAATTAACCTAAATTTTAATAATCCATATAATAGTTTTTCTTCTCTTTAGCTGTATAATTTACTTATATTATAGATTAGCTTTCTTTTCTTCTTTTTTTCCTGTTGTAAATATTTAACATAAATTATTTTGATCTTAACATTATCCAGGTTCTGTTTTTCATGGAAATGGAAAAAAACTTGAAAAATCTAAGTAAAGTTCAACACTTTACTTTTATTTATTTTTATTGTTTTTTAATGGATCTATCTTAACTTTCTGTGCCTTCGTTTGCAAGCATTCCCTTCTGTCTGCCAGTCTGACATACTTTTTTCTTTCTTTCTCTCCTTCTTTTTCTTTCTTCCTTTCTTTTCACTACCCTTACTTCTGCTGTCTTTACACATAAACACATTCAAACAAATAATTGCGTTTTACTGTAATGATTAAAATTGCTGATGATATGAGTTTCACTTTTGTTTTAAATGGCCATACAATCTTGGAAAATTTGAATTTTGTATGCAATATATATATATATTGGTTCTGTAAATAAATAATTTTAATTATATTGAGCTCTCAGGCTGTGTCAGTTTTAATATTTAATTTTTTATGATTAATATTAATAGGACCTCATTTGAGATTTACCATCAAATCACTTCCTTTTGAATTTATATATATTTAGACAAGAGGAGAATGAAGAGAAAGATAAATTTGTTACAGGGGGTGTCAGAGACAGGGCAAGAGAAGGATGGAAACACAGATGTGACAAGAGTTGTGAAGGTAGAGAGAAAGGAAAAGAACAAGATATACAGAGTGATGTACAAAGAACTGGAGTCAAGTGGATAAGAGATGGGTATTGACATTGCATTTAAATTCCTGGAGGTTGTAGCCATCAGGAAAGCAATTATGCAGAAGGGAATTCCACAGGTGGGAAGTGTGAGAAAAGAAGCTGCTGGAGTAGAATAAATATAGACATGGGTATACACAAACACACATAAAAATATTATTCAGGTGTTAGTAAAAGAGTACTCAATGTAGTATAAACAGAGCTACTAATTATATATTTTAATAAATATGTATATTATCCTATGTCAGTGGCACAACTTAGAGTTTCATCAAATGATTGCATAGTGCATGAACCTCCGAGTCATGCCACCAACATAGTATAACATATATATATATATATATATATATATATATATATATATATGTGTGTGTGTGTGTGTGTGTGTGTGTGTGTGTGTGGAGGTAAGTAAATACATACAATAATAATTTTTGATTTTTAATGAATATTTACTCTGAAACACAAAAATAATCATGGAGTCATTTCGCAAATTCTGGTTTTAAAAACTGTCCTTCCACTTTGATTTCAGTGTTGCCCATATAAAAGATTTAACATAAGCCTGTATACATGATGTTCCCTTTCAATTTCTAAGTTAAACCTGAATTCATTATCAGTTTTTTAATAACATGTCAGTACAGTAAACATTTCTATAAGGACTTTTTTACAACTCTGATCTCCCTTCTTCTTTCTTTATATAAATACAAGCGCACTTATATATATATATATATATATATATATATATATATATATACACACACACACACACACACACACACACACTTTTGATTCATTTAACAACAGATTCCTCAAAACAACATATTGTTAAAAGTGAATTTTTCTTATCTTTATTTTTAAGAACATGTTCTTCAAACACCTTAAGAAGTTGGTGCCTGTCTTCTCATAAATATTATGTTATCCAGAAAGTTCATTATGGTTTTTCATGGAAATTAAAATACAAAACAAAATTATGCCATTAATATAAAATATTTATTCAACTAAATATGAACCATTTTGTTGCACAACCTTTCTCCACATTTCTATCAACTTAAAGATTCTGTCTTCCCAGAATTATGGTAGTTTCTCATTAAACTGGTTTTTATGTCATTCAAAAAATTAAGATTTTTTACCATTGAGATCATTTTGCAAGGAGCTGGAAAGATGACACTTGTGTGTGTAGGTGTTCTTTGATTCTGATGTTTAATGGTCTGGTTGTGAGACTAACATAAAAGGGGGCTGTCAGGCACTTTCAAGAAGTTTGGCCTATCAACGATGACGTAGGCACTGACATCCTCCATTGACACTCTGACTTTGCTGACCACCTCCACTGCACCGAATTGGGTCAAAAAGACCCCTACATGGTCACAACAGATCTCCAGTGGTACTCCATGGATCACAATATAGGTGTGCCTTGTGTCCATGTACTCAGTTTGCAGCCAAATTCCCTTCAGATCCCTAAGCTCTTTAATATGTCTTCCATATTCTCCTTGCTGGCACCCAAAAATTTCCTGGTTTTCAGATCCAAAATCAGCAGGAGATGGTTTGGTTGCAATTTCTTTTCCCACTTCAGGGATGATGATAAGTTCATTTTTGCTAAAAACGACTTGTACTTATTCTGCATCTGCAGGTAATATGAAGAATCCCTCTCAGTGGGGGCATTATTCCACACTGACATGTGAAGGAGTCACCGTCAATGTAGCTGTCGAAGTGGAAGGCTGGGGAGACAGAGCCACAATAACACTCGCCTCCCTGCAACACTCAAAAATGTTTTTTAAAACAAAAGTTCGACAAAATTGCCACTGACAGACAAAAAGATGAATGTCAACAACTACCTATAAAAATTACGTACTTACAGGAGACAAAGTAAATTCACTGTCGAAAATAACACTGGGAATGACACATTGGTTGCTGACTTGACTCAAGCAGAAGTCAAATCTCTCGTACTTCTTAATTTCTTTGGCAGATCAACTGTTCAGTGACCTTCATGTTTGATAACCACAAAACAAAAATTAAAAGCAATACAATTTTAGAATGGTGTATTGAGCTGTTTGCTACTCTATAAGATACTGACCTGGAAAAAACAATGTTGCCCCAGACACACTTACTTGAGTACTTTGGGCTTCAGTGTTTTCATCAACCTTTGCTAATCTGAATCAAGCACTATGGCATCCTGGAATTACATGAATGATCTCTTTTGTACAGACTAAGAACCTACCTGTCTCAACAGAAGAAGTAAAGGATGTATGTTCTCCATGTTGATTATGCACAGAACACAAGTCAAGATTTTTGTTGCATTGAAAAGGAAATCTAATGAAAGTTACTCAACCAACGGAATGCCTAAGCATGGATTTGAAAGGTCCCCTAACTTCATGTTTGGGTAATGTCTATATTCTCAATATTCTGAATGAATATTGATGATTTCCATTGGCTTTTCCCTGCCCAAATATGCATTCATTGATGGTAATAAAATGTCTGGACCGGTTATTTGCACTAACTGGCTTTCCAGATTATATAATTCTGTTAGAGGTACTTCTTTTCTATCAAAATATAAAAGATTATCTATTAAATAAGGGAATTGCTGCAAGCAAAACAACACTATCACCCCAGTGGTAATGAATGGACAGAAAGATGCAACAGTATCATCTGGAAAGCAAGTAAACTTGCCCTTAAATCAAACAAACTGGATGATCACCATTGGAAGTCAGTACTCCCCAATGCCCTACACTGTATTAGATCTATTCTGTCAAGTGCAACCAACTCCATCCCACAAGAATGATTCTTTAGTTTCAAAAGATGCTCTTCTTTTAGTATTTCTCTGTTGAATCGGCTAACAAGCCCTGGACCAGTACTGCTTCATCAGTTCATCAGAAACAAAAATGACTCTCTGGTGGATGAGGTTGAGCTGACAGATACAAATATATCCTATGCTAACATTAAGCATAAAGTTGGATGAGAATCAATGGTATCATTAAGGGATCTAGTACCATGTTCAGTAACAGAGGCAGAAAACACTGGTGTAATAAAGAAAAACCTTGAGGCCCCTTCAGCACTGATAGAAAGAGCTGACTGCATTGAAAATAAAGATATCGATTGTAATGAACAGTTGTCATCTAAAGCTGAACTTGATGTACCCACCCCTTCACCAACTAAATTTGACTGTCAAGTATTTCATAGGTCTTCCAGATTGGTAAAACCTTCCTAACCAAATAAAAATAGAAGTGGAGACTATAGTAATGATGAATGATATCCCATGAAAAACTCCCTGGTGAATGAAGGTTACTGGCCTTTAAGGAACTCTTCTAGACTACAATACACTCCCTGTGCACTACAAGGAAACAAAGGTTGACTTTTTTGTCACCAACAAAATTAGTTTATTAAAGCTTCTTAAGATTATTTTCATTACACACACTTTCAATTAAAATCATTTCACATTGATTTATTTTTCTATTTCTGATAATATTATTTCCAGTTTAGCAACTTTGAAAGAATTATATTGATAAAATAAAATTAATTTAATTCTGTTACCAGTTTTAAAAATCATACATATTTAACTCTTTGTTAATCACAGGTCATGAAATAACTCACCATCAACTTTTTAGTGACCCACATGGAGTCAGTGAAATGATATCATAAAATATAGTAATTTTTTTAGTTTTGTTTGCACATACCTAAACACATCTTGCTGATACTCAACCAGTTTTATAACATTTTGTACAGTTGTGTAAGAATTTTTTTCTTTCTTTGCATTTTATCAGTCTTAGCCTCATTTATTTTTAGTGCCTGCATGGATAATGTAAAATTTGTGCCTATTCTGAATTAATTTCTGATAGTTCCTTTTAAACTGTAAAAATAAACCCTTAAGAATGGCTACAAAGAAAAGGAAAATATGCTCAGAATGTAGTTGAAATGGGAAACTTTTTCATGAAGAGTGGAATGAAAAATATGGTGTTACTGGGGAAAATTTAAAAAAAGCTGTATATTTACAAGAAGTTAATTGTTGCATGCTTATATAATGTTAAGTAAAATTTCGAAATCAATCATCAGAATTTATGTTCAATAACATGAAGAAAAGGAATGAAAATTATTCAGAGAGAAATAAAGCAACATGAAAAGCAATGTAATAAAAAACAAGAACAAAATTTCTAAGGCCAGTTTTCAGTGATTCCCTACTATTGCTAAATTTGGAGATGCTTGACAACCTTGACATTTTCAAGAAAGACATTAGGATAATCAAGACCCTATATTGGCAGCATATATAGGAAATGAATTCAGCAGATTAAAAAAAAAATTAGAAAGGGGCATAAGACAAGGATGTGTTTTCTCAGTGGATCTATTCAACCTGTACAGCAAAACAATTCTGAGAGAGATATTATCCTTGACAGAATTTGCCATTGGCAGCCACAATCTCAAAAATATGAGATACATAGATGACACAATGCTGATAGCAGACACACTAAGAAAAATGCAAGACCTTCTACAGAAATTAGCAAGGAAAAGCAAGAAAGAAGTGCTGAGCATAAACTTCAAGAAAACTGAATGTATCGTCATCAGCAAAAAGAAACCTCAAAATGCCACCTACAGTTTGAAGAAACTAAAATAAAACAAGTAAAGAAATTTAAATATCTGGGAAGTGTTCTGACAGAGGATGGAAAGTGCGACACTGAGATCTGAAGACACACTGGAATAGCGAAGGATGCATTTCAAAAGCTAACCAGAGTATTGAGGGACAGAAAAATCTCATTGGAAACAAACAAGGAAAAAAGAGTGCTAGACTGCTATGTGATATCTGTCCTTCTGTATGGCAGTGAAAGTTGGATGATCTCTACAAGGATGAAGGAGAGGCTTGAGGCAGCAGAAATGTGGTTCTACAGAAGGATGCTGAGGATACTATGGACTGAGCATGGGAGTAATGATGAAGCGTTGGAGGGGATGCAAACAAGAAAAAAAACTTATACTTAACATCAGGAAGAGACAGTTGAGGTTCCTGGGACATGTAATGAGAAAAGAGATGGTAGGGGCCTCAGTTTTTGTGAATCTGATACTCACAGGATGGATAGAGAGAAAAAGAAAGGGGAAAGCATCATGGGGCATATTTGATGGGCTTGAGCAAATGGATGGCATAGTGACAAGAGACAGGGGCAAGTGGAAGTCCGTGATTGCCTACATCCTGAAGGGACATGGCACATAAAGAAAAAGAATATAGGAAATCATTCTGATCGCAGTCATTTAAACAAAGGTTTTTCTGAACTGTTCAGATTTTTTGTCTGAAGACTTATAGGATAAAGATGAGATCTTCAAAAGAATAAATGAGTTGCCAGTTGCTAGAAATATGTTCAAAAAGAAACTAATTGCTATGGACAAAGAAGTAACTGATTGACTTGTACTAGATTTAAAAAGCACAGGTATGTTTTCAGTTTGTGTGGATGAAAGTAGAGACATTACATCAATTGCTAGTTTAACAGTTGTTGCAAGATTTCCTTCCAGAAATAAAATAAAGAAAGAACTGATGAAATTGATGACACTTTCAAAAAAAAGCACAATTTTATTTATTTTGTAGGGGGCTCAATAATGCTTATTAAATTGGCCTTGTGTCAAACATAACCAAACTTCTCACAATTTAGAATTATCAGAAGGTTGGAAAGAAGAAAAACTATCTAGTTTGTATAAATAAATGAAAATTTATCTATCGAGCAAATTCATCCAATTTGTACGTATGAAATTATCAAATCATGAAAATGTTCTAAGAGAAAGAGTAGTAAAGAGTTTTAAAAAATTAAGAGTTCGTTTTTTTTAGGGAAATGTGATTTGTACAGAAAAAGTCTCTGTTTCAGTGTGTGTATCAACAAAGTAGTAGTAAAGTCTTTGTTCCTCTCTTTCTGTTGTGGACGGTGAGTAGGTGAAGAGGAAGAAACAGAGATAAAGAAATCAGCACAAGAGAAGATGTGGGAATGTGAATGTGTGTCACCAGGACATTTGTGTCCAAAGGCAGTTTGAGAATTCTCTTGTTACATTGTGACTGATTACTTCCATATCTCTCTCTTTCTCTCTCTCTCTGATTCAACTTTCTTTCTCTATTTATATCAAAGAAAGATTTAACATCGGCTTGTTACTTTCTCTCAGTTTTGTAAATAGCTCCCCTTTCATTGGTTAGAAAATAATTCACAATGGTTCACAAAATTTGACTTGGTCTTTTTTCTTCAGTACAGAACCAATCCTTTTTTCTATTGGTCAAAAATATAGATTTTACACTGGCTCAAAAACAGTGAAGAAAAGAGTTATTTTTATTTTTGTATCACCACAATTTAATCTTTTGTGAAATTTCCACCTTAAAGACTTAACTATCGCCCGGTTCACACTCCACCCACGTCTTTTGAACAGGTGAAGAGGCTCATCCCTTGTTTCCTGTTTAGGATGTGGTTCCCGGCTTTCTTTTTTTTTTTTTTTTTCCAATCTTTCACTTTTTGTTCTCAATTGGAGTAGATAGACTTAACTATCGCCCGGTTCACACTCCACCCACGTTTTTGAACAGGTGAAGAGGCTCATCCCTTGTTTCCTGTTTAGGATGTGGTTCCCGGCTTTCTTTTTTTTTTTTTTTTTCCAATCTTTCACTTTTTGTTCTCAATTGGAGTAGATAGACTTAACTATCGCCCGGTTCACACTCCACCCACGTTTTTGAACAGGTGAAGAGGCTCATCCCTTGTTTCTTGTTTAGGATGTGGTTCCCGGCTTTCTCTTTTCCAATCGTTTTACTCTTAAGTAGCCCCATGCGCATCAGTGGCGTCACCGCCTTGCTTGGGGTGATATGATTAAAAAAAAAAATTCATGGTTAATTCTCATTAGAAAATTAGATCATGAAAGCAAGCTTTATACTATTTATTAACTGGCATAAAAATATGATTATTTGATACATTTCATTTTATTTTCTTTTGTGTTGCTTTAATCAGGTTTTTATCAATAGATTTTCAACTTTTCTCAAGAGAATATTGCATCTGATGGTTTGAAAAATTTGCTTTGTACTTTTACTTTTTTTTTTTTTTTTTTGTATTTACATCTGAACACTACAGTTCACAGACGGGGGAGGGGGGTAAAATCTTGCTAGCTTTAATGTGTTATGCCTTTGAAGAACAAATATAACACATGCCTACACTTAATGACACTGCCTGAACTGACCTTGGTGTTGAAGAACCAAGTGAAGTGTCTCCAGGCATGCATAGTTCATGGTAGGCAGTTTAATTAATCAAAGGCAGTAGTGTGAAGTTCAAGTTCTGAGAAAATGAAAAAAATATCTCTCTTTTCCACTTGGATTGCATTGGAGGCAAATCTTTCAAACTTAGCAGTGCACATGACCCAAACACTGACTGAGAGAAACCTTAGCAAACTCACTACTCAGTCGTATGGCAAATAGTTTGCTCTTTTCTTTTAAGAGCAAACTAGTATTGCTGTGCTTTCCTTATATAAAACTAGTAGTAGATGTGTGTTATGCTGCAGTGGATATCAACTCAGAATGAGAAATTAGAGAGCGAAGTTTGAATTCCAATTGAATTTGTTTCATTCACTTATGCTCAAATACCCTTGGGAAAGGTATGAATTCGTCACTTCTAGCTATAGGTTAAATAGCAGCACGGATTGGGTTCTGTAATCTTGGTTGGCAACCAGTCTTTCACAGAAAGTAATGGCAACCTACTGCGGGAAATTCTTCTGCCCAGTCAATCCTGTCTCTTTTGAGACATGTCTCGAAAGAGACATGATTGCCCAAGAGTGTATCAGAATGGCACTTAACTGACTGAGTGGATAGTATTGACCAACCACTGGCCACAACAAACTTGAAAATACTTCAACATTTTATGGAATCTACCTCACAACGTTTAATTAAAAAAGGAGTTACGACCGACAATTTATATATTGCACATCATGAGTCTCGATAAAAAATGTACATTAGTACAAAACTTACTTCACAACGATAACTCATATATCTTAACACAGAAACTGGATTGAAAAACGTAAAGTTTGAAGCATGCATTAGGCATTGCTGATTGGTCAATAAATCAAAGGCATGTGAGAACATGTCAGAACACATTTAGCCCACCAGAAACTTCAACAAGTGTTTCTGATCCAATTTACCAGTTAAAAAAGGAAGAAACTTAGCAAGATCCTTCACTTCAGGCCAGGAAGCAGTCGTCCACACAAGTTGCCATGTAACAGACAGAAAGAACAACCGTCCATTTCGTTTGCCATGAAGCACGAAGCTGAATTCTCAAGTGAGAAATTTACTTTTCAACTCTATGCCACTTACTTATTTCAGTTCCAACTCTCATTCACACAGCTACTTATTCACTCACTCAATATTCACTTATTCACTCACTCAATATTCACTTATTCACTCACTCAATATTCACTTATTCACTCACTCAATATTATTAATCCTCAGTGAGAATTCGAACGTCAACTGAGTATCACAGAAATAAATCCATGCATCTACGAACTGTTGAATTTGCCAAGTTAAGTAAACTCTTCTTAATGCACATACTAAACTTGCAACACACTCACTCATGATTCCCTTACTCACTCACACATTTATATTAATTTATTCAAAGGAACAATCCTTCAACATTTTCTACACACACCTTTGAACTCACTTTCAAGCAACTCTTTTTCAACAAACTATTTTACTTGTGTACTTGTTTTTTTTTTTTATTGAACCTGTTTAGGATGCGGTTTCCGGTTTTTCTCTTTTCTAATCTTCTCACTGTTTTTTTTTTTCTCAATTGGAGTAGATAGACTAAACTATCGCCCGGTTCACACTCCACCCACGTTCTATTGAACAGGTGAAGAGGCTCATCCCTTGTTTCCTGTTTAGGATGCGGTTTCCGGTTTTTCTCTTTTCTAATCTTCTCACTGTTTTTTTTTTTCTCAATTAGAGTAGATAGACTAAACTATCGCCCGGTTCACACTCCACCCACGTCTATTGAAAAGTGAAGAGGCTCATCCCTTGTTTCCAGTTTAGGATGCGGTTTCCGGTTTTTCTCTTTTCTAATCTTCTCACTGTTTTTTTTTTTCTCAATTGGAGTAGATAGACTAAACTATCGCCCGGTTCACACTCCACCCACGTTCTATTGAACAGGTGAAGAGGCTCATCCCTTGTTTCCTGTTTAGGATGCGGTTTCCGGTTTTTCTCTTTTCTAATCTTCTCACTGTTTTTTTTTTCTCAATTAGAGTAGATAGACTAAACTATCGCCCGGTTCACACTCCACCCACGTCTATTGAAAAGTGAAGAGGCTCATCCCTTGTTTCCAGTTTAGGATGCGGTTTCCGGTTTTTCTCTTTTCTAAAATTCTCACTGTTTTTTTTTTTTCAATTGGAGTAGATAAACTAAACTATCGCCCGGTTCACACTCCACCCACGTCTATTGAACAGGTGAAGAGGCTCATCCCTTGTTTCCTGTTTAGGATGTGGTTTCCGGTTTTCTCTTTTCTAATCTTCTCACTCTTATGTAGCCCCCTGCACATCAGTGGCGTTACCGCTTTGCTTGGGGTGATATGATTAAAAAAAAAAATTCAGAAGCAATTATTTTTAATAAAGTCACAATTACTTTCTCTAGTCTACTCACTCTCCCAACACATAATTTCAACTTCATATTTTGCACATGTTATGAATTTATTTTGTTGTTACCAAAACCCAGAATTTTCTTCGTTCATTAGTTGAATAAAATTTATTGTGGAGTATAAGGCCGTATTTCACTACCAATTTCTTGAAACTTAAAAAAGTAAGTTCAATGTGTAAATTAAAAAATATACTATAATGTATTTTCAAAATTAAATAATTTTAAATTTAAAGTATATTCGCCTCATGAATAATAACACAGACCACTTTCTTTTTAAAGTTTTTGCCGGTGTGATTGATGAATTGGATTTAGTTGCGTATCATTTCCCATCATCAATCGATGTTATTTTTAAGTTCTGGTTACAGCTGTTTTTTTTGGGGTTTTTTAAGGAAAAGAAATTCGTTTTGGAAGACTGACGCAACATAATCTTTCTCCAGCCTATTTTGCCTTGTCCTGTAGTAAAGACAAGAGATCAATTAATTCATTTCCCCCGCCAAATCGACATCCGGCTCCTCATCGCAGTTGCAGTGACGGCTTTCATAACAAACAACGTCCAACCGTAAGTATTACTACTTGTCATTTTTTCGTCTCTGTTTTACTTGATTAGTATAGAAATTGTTATTTATACCTTATCATGAAGATAGTAATCTCTCTTCTAATAAGTTCTTTAAAGTGGTGATAAATCTCCAAAGTCGATCAATCCAATTTTATTTAATTCATTTTTTAACCTTTAGTTTTGACTTTTATACAATTTTTTTCGTTTTTATTTTAATCCTTTTAATTTTTCTCATTGCTAGATTTTCATTTGCGTAAAAGCTGTAGTTAAATAAGGAAAAATGTTTTTGAGACAATTACAAACATAATTTTTAACAGTATTCATTTCGATTTTCTTTTCTTTATTAAAAAAAATTAATTATTTCACCTTAAAACGAAAGAAACTTAAAAACCGACAATGTTGATGTAGTTTGAAAATAAAATAAACTTTATGATTAAGGAGTGAAAAAAAACGTTTCGAGTTTACATTTAAAATTCTGTTTTAAAAAAAAAAAACATTTTTGAAGAAAAAACTACCTATTACTTTTTTTTCTTTTGCTTTTAGTCGGACAACAGAAAAAAAAAAGCTAATTTGTCATTAGACAGATAATTAATTCTGTTTGATTAAGGAAAATATTTGAGAAAATAGAGCTTTTTTTTATCGGTTGGGATAAAAAAAATTTGTTTACAGGCGCGGAAAATCTAACCCACTTAGAATTACAGGCTGTTTTTTTATTTTAGTCTAAATGTTTCAAGAAAATCAAAGTAACACAATTTTAAAACTAAAAGTTTTTTTTTCTTTAAGGATCATACACATGCTTGTGTGAAAGAAAATTAACTGCATACTATTTTAGGTTAATGATTATTCATTTGGGCATAAATGTTTCAAATACAAAAATAAAAAAAATACCCCCGCACCAGTTAAAAACTAATTAGAGAATTATCAAGTAAATAATACAAAATTTGAAAATATTTATTTTGGTTACGTGTGTCGCGTTAAAAACTCACTCAACAGTCAACACATTTTTAAAAGGAAAAGATTTTTTTTTAAATTAATAAAATTAAATAATTTTGCAAAGCTTACTTATTGCAGAGACCTAAATACAAAAAATAAAATAAAATAAAAACATAGCTCGTAACCACAGGTGTCCGTTACAAAGTGTCACTCTCTCTATTTCTGCTAACTACAGGTATTTTCTAAAGCACTTTAAATTTTTATATTTTCAACAATTATCACTTCTTTTTTTCCTCAAGGTAAGCTGTCTGGAAGATGTCCTTAAGCTAAAAATCAATGAATTTTTTGTATATATCCACCCACTGTCTTATAATTTCTGCTAGTGAGTCATTTTTGTATTTTTTTTTTTTTAAGGAATGCCATTTTTATTCACAGTACGCACTAACAAAAATGGCAAAAAAATGTTTTTTTTATTATTGAACAGTATTTTTTTTTATATTCATTGACAAAATCAGTATTGCTTAATTCAGTAACACGTTAGTGAATTTAAGATTTTTTTAATCTTCTCTTCTGTAAAAATAATTTAACTTTTTTTTGGACACCGTTTTTTTACATAATTATTTCTGTAAAAAAGTTGATAATTTTAAAAATTGCATTATGGAGTGGATTGAAAAACTATTGTTGTTTTTCTCTGCTAGAAATTCGGCAATGAAAGAAAGGAAAAAATAGGAAAGAATATGTTCATTTCTAAGAGAAGGACCTCACTGAGGAGCAATGGTGAAGACCGAAATTATGGGGCACCTAGTGAGTATTGAACTCACTACTGAATTGTAACTATTCTAGCTAGAGAACAAGCTTGCTAACCATTACACCACTTTGAGGTGCCCCCTCACTGAGGAGCTGTGAGATCATCTTGCAGACTAATTAAAATGAGAAGGTATTAAAATTTGTTTTTTTAACCTGATCCACTTCTCAAAACATTGGAATTTTTAAAAAATTTTCTGCATGTGTGTCAGTCCAGAAAGGGAAGTTGAATCATGTTAAGAATTTATACAAGAACTTAAAACCATAATAAAAATTGAAAATTGTCTTCGGTTGATTCTTGGAAATTATTGTAAGTCTGACTCTAAAACTAAAAATAAAAGACCATACCTCATCACCTTGAATGTTAAAGGCCATCATACAACACTTAATTGATTATGACCATGACAAAATTTGTCTCCTGTTGGGTTGAAAAATAATGAGTTCAGTTGTGTAGAACCAAATTTACATGTTTGCAAAATTTCTGTATTGTTTGAAAAATTATAATCATTTTTATCTTTTAAATGCATGTTGGACTGATTTTCAAACAAGCCAAAAAATGTCTGCAGATACTGAATGATACTATGAAGTTTGATATGTTATACCACCCCTCAGTTTTTTTACCATAATGTTTTATAAATTGTGCTTTTAAATTTTTTATTTTTTTATTTTTACGATAACTTTTTCATTTATTTTCCAAAGCCATGTATTAAAAAAAAGAATTGTTTGGGTTTGTCTTTGATAACCTTTTACTCAAAGGCTAATCCACAACACTTGCTTTACATTTTTAGAAAACTAATCATTTGTTAAAGAGGAAACAATTTGCACTTTGAAACTTTGAACTTTTCAATACAAGTAAATGTCACTTACTGTAACGCAAGAACATAGTTTTGACATTGGTCATTTAAAAAGCTACTCTTGATATTTTGCAAAATAATGTCAGTAACTATAACATAAAAACATAGTTAAGAGATATTGATTGAAAAAAATATTAACCCTCTAGGGCCATTCGTATCATATTTGATACAGTATTTCCCTATAAGGAAACATTTGGTATTCATTGACTGAGCAGTCAGTACTGCTTTCATTTGAAATTTATAAAATATTTCTCTTAAAAAATTTTTCAGGAAAATATTTCTTTCAAGGCTTGTTTTCATACTGTATCAAATATGATACGAATGGCCCTAGAGGGTTAACTTGTGTTTTTCTCTTTATGTTTTAACATTTGATTTTAAAACTTAAAAATTATTTATATAAGGATGTTTATTTAAGAAATTTTCATTGAACAATATAACTTTATAATTAGGATACATTTTATTTATATGGTCCTTATGGTGTGGTCATGCTTAATTAAAGGTACATTACATTCACAAATGAATTGAGAGAATTAGAAAAATTAACCTTATTTTCTAATAAAGCTTTGGGTATGAACTACAATACAGAAAAAGGAATGCAGTTGTATTGGTATTTTGAGGAGGAAATTTGTTTCTGATGATTTTCACATTTCCAGATTGTTTTCGAAACCACATTTTCCTTTCTATTTGTGCTTGTTTTCCTCTTTATAAAGGACATTGCCACTTTAGTTAAAATCTTTTTGAAATTAATGGCCAGAATGAAGGTGGAAATAACTCAAACTGGATGACCATTGTATTATAAACTTCTTACTGCTACATGGTTTGAGGAAATTTTTATGCTTCGTACAAAAATGCTAAACTGACCAAATGAAATATTTTAAGTAGTGTTGACATTCCAAAATGTCTCTGTCCTTCTCTCTCTTTCTCTTTTTTTTTTTAGTGTGCCTGGAATCTTATATTACAATGTTTTCTCATGATATCAACAAGTCCTGTTCCTCAAAGATAATCTTAATAAAGAATAAATAATAGCTTTTCACTGCATATTTCCTTTTACAGATTTTTATTTATGTAGCAAATCTGATGTGCTTTTTCATCTTCAAGACCTTAGAGAATAAATTTATGGTAAATATATTTTGGTTGGACTTGTCTTTGCTATTGATTTTTAAGGTCTGTGCAATTTATTGTGTACTCAGCTGTGACATTCAAAATCTTTTTTTTTTTTCACAGTTTACTTTTGATTTTGAATCCCAGTTTTCTTATCACACAACATAAAAATTGCGGCTAATAAAATAAAATGTTTCCACTTTTAAAAAAAATTGTATTCTTGAAGTTTTAGTTTTTAGAATATTTGTATCCATTATTTTAATTTTTCATGATCAAGTTACTATTAAGGATTCTTGGTTAACTGTATGTTCTAAGCAGTTTCATTACTTCAAATTTATTGTCATTTTTTTTTTTAAATCATGCTTTAGTAAAACAGAATTTCTTTTAATAGTTACTTTTTTTTTTTTTACAAAGAAAAGTTTGTTTTAACTGCAATATTTCAAGCTTAACAATGAGTATGTCAATGGCTGTTTGTATTTAATGAAGTAGTTTTGACATTTACTTCTGTAAATTATAAGCTATGTAAAGTGATTAATGTTCTGAAATAATTCTCACATAACTGAAATTATCTATGATCATTTTAAGTCATGAAAAATATTTGAAAATATAATGTCATTAAAAAATAATCCTGTGTTTATTCATTTTACTTGATAACCCCCCCCATTAGTAAACATGGAATATTTGTTTTTTCTTTTGTATACAAAGTAAATGTTAGAATTTTATTATTTACTTTTACTATTATTTTTTTCTCTCTGATTGTTTCATAAACTGCAAAGATAAAGCTTTTTAAATGGTTTGCCATTTTATGTCAAAATAACTCGTTTAACATTTCTTTTATTTACTTGTAAATATATGTCATAAGTTAGTATGTTCCGCTAGATTAATTGATATATTCACTACAAATTTTATCAAATTTTTTTATTTGAAACTTAAATTATCTTTTTCTCCCAAAATATACTTCACTTATTTTTCATTTATTTAAATTAAATGATTTTTGCCAAATGACTTAGTTGGCTGTTTTTTTTGTTTTTTTTTTTCTTGATTCTTGATTGTTTTTAACATAAAATCTCTTTACTGTCTGGCAAACAATAGAATCATTAGTTGAATAATAATAATCTCTACACTTGAGTGCTTCTGAAAGTGCTAGCCGTTCAAATATTCCAAATTGCAATGCAGTAAAATATATCATTATTTTTATTTTTAGTAAAACCGTTGCTTAGTTCATGAATGAAGTATATAGTAAGCTGCTTGTACACTTTATATAATGCTAAAATATGCCATTTTGTATTTTCTGTTATTTTAGTAAGTATGTGCGTTGTGGCGCAGTGGATATCGACTCTGAACGAGAAATCGGGGAGCCGAGTTTGAATTCCAGCCAAATTCATTGCATTCACTTATGCGCAAATACCCTTGGGAAAGGTATTAATCCGTCTATTCCTTCCAGTTATGGGTTAAATAACAGGACAGATTGGGTTCTATAGCCTTGGTCGGCAACCAGTCTACTGCAGAAAGCAATGGCAACCTACTGCAGGATAATCTTCTACCCAGTCAGTCATGTCTCTTTCAAGACATGATCGCCCAAGCGTGTATCACGTATGGCACTTAATTGACTGACTGATAAAAAATTCTTGTGTGTTTAGCTAAATTTTGTTCAGTTAATTCTATAAAGAATGAGAGAATTTATAAAGCAGTAATTGAGATATTTATCAGATATTGTTAATGGATATGTAAATCTTGTTTTTTTTTCTTTTGTACATGACACTGTTTAAAGCAAAATTGTGTGTTCATTTCTCAAATGAGGGAAATAATTTAATACTTTTGCTATTTGGCATCTCAACAAAACATAAAAATGAAATCTATGCATATAAACTATAAGACATGCAGAAAAATATGACGTTTTATCATTGATTCCAATGAGATCAATATTTCTTGTGACACTAGTAAACTCACAAAAAGGTTCTCTTCTACTTGTTTATTTTTTTTCTAAAAGAAAAAAAACCATATGTATCTATCAAAACATGCCTTCAAGAAATGATAAAAATATTGCATCATAATTTCTTACTAACATCTTTATAAATTCGTTTTATAGCAATAAGATTTAAGATTAATTAATAGCTAATGTAGCAAAAAATGACAGCATTTGACCTAATGAAATTTAGTTAAATCAATAAATTTATTTTAAATACAGGATATTTTTAACTGGAGATTGTGTGAAGGTTAATTGAAAATTTGGAACCATTTGTATTGGAAAATGAATTTTCAAACAGCATTTGTAAGGTAAACATGCAAACCATTTTGTGTTGCATAACTAAAACAAGATTAATAAACTATGGAGTCAATTCTTAAAGGATCCTAAGAGGAGAGGTAAGTAAAACTTTGATTTTCCAAAATGTTTATCTGGTTTATTAAGTAAATTTTCTACTTAATATGCAAGCCAATTTTTTACTCAATTTGATACAAGAAGCAATAGTTTTAGTAAAAATAATTGTAAAATATTGTCATTCATGTAAATCTGATCATATTTAACAAGTGAATTCATTACCCCTTTGTTGCATATTGGTTACAATTGTAACCAATATGCAACAAAGGGTTAAACACAAATATATCTATTGTTACAAGTTATTAATCACCAAGCAAATTACCTTCATGCTTGAGCTGATATTATAGAAACTGTTATTTCTCGTTCTATAAACAGCTTTAAAGAAGATGGTCATAGTTGTGTTTTTAACAACTATTGTGTTACAAAGTTTTAGTCTGTTTCAAAGGTTAGCTGCCTTTTGATTTATTTAATTTTTAGTTTATATTCATATAATTGCCTGAAATAGAAGCTGAACTACAAACAATATTTTTAGCAGTTAAACATTTCACGTTCATTTTCAGAACAATTGTTTTTAATTTTAAAGTACAGTCGGTATTTCCAATAATTTTTGATACCTAAGGTTTAAAATTAATTTTAAAAAATGAAAAAACAGTTTTTAAGCTCTTTTTTTTTTTTTAAGCTTTAATTGAAAGCTAAACGATTAAATTTATTTCCAGTAACCAAAATACTCTGGCATATTTCAAAAAGAAATTATATTAATTGAAAATTTTTTGTCACTTTCTATTGAAATTGGCCATTTTCATGCATTTGTAAACAAAAGATAATTATAGGTTTTAAAAATCTTCCAAAAGTAAAATATACTTTTCTCAAACTTTATTTGAGGAATATTAACTGATGTAAAGTATAATTAATCAGATTAAAAAACAAAATCTTTAAAATAACAGGGATTTTTAAAACAAACAGTACCAGTGATTATATACTTATGAACTTATCAATTGTCAATCATGTAGCATGTATTGAAAGGAAAAGTGTTGACTTTTAATTTACTATAGTCATTGCTTATTTTCTGATAAATGTTGTGTATGGTTCACCACATGTTAAAAAAAATGGAAGTTATATAATATTTTATATACATGGAAAAAAAATTATTTTATAAGTCTTGGTGCAAAATGGTTTGTATTAAGCTTTGCATTTTTTGTTTTTGATTAGTAAATATAGTTTTCACTTAATAACAATATCACCTAACCAGATGAATGTTGATTTTGGGTCTCACTTTTAATAAGTACACCATCTAAATATGCTTATTCACAATCCAAACCGGCAATCATCGTATCCATAATCTGTTGGAATATGCTTGGTGCTACCTTTATACTAAAAGGAAGCCAGCTAAATTTGTATAGTGTTAATTGTTAATAATTTTGAGTACTCTTTGTCTACTAGTACATGTAGGTAAGCATCTGACAGGTCCAATTTAGAAAAACTTACCACCATTTAATTTGCCAAAAATTTTCTCTGGACTTGGTAAAGGTCGTTATATTGTTTCAAACTTTTATTTTAGCCCCATTGAAAAATCAGCAAATACAAGGATTTTATTATTTCTTTTTTTAACGTAAACTGTTGGTGATGCCCATTCGGAATTGTCTATTTTTGATATCACACTTAGTTTTTCTAGTCTCTCTAATTCCTTGTTAATTGGTTCTAAAGCAGCAAAAGGTACACTGCTTTTTGGCTTAAATATCAGTGTTACATTCTCTTTTACTTCAAATTTAGCTTATGTTTTTGTGCATGTCCCTAGACCTGAGAAAACTTCTGGGAAACTCCTTTTTAATTTCTTTAATTTTTCAGTTGCTGTATTAGTACTGGAGATATTTATTTTGTTGCAGAAGGAGTTAATTGGGAGGTCCCAAAGATGAAATAATGCAATCCAATCTGTTCCAAATAAACTAGCAGTATTCTATAATACAAACACTACTGCATTTTTTTAGTTTTGCCAACAAATGTTACAGGTGAATTCACCCATAGACCTCAATTTTTTTCCTGAAACGTCATGAGCAACTTTTTTAGAAGTTAATAAACTGAGTGTTTTGATGTGTAAATCTCGTAGGAAGTTATATGATTTCTCCTAGTGGTGCCTGATGTTCGTTTTATTTATGTGTGTATCTCATTTACATACCACATTACCTCCCTGAACCTGAGCGGTTTGATGCCCTAAGTTACTCTGTCACTTCTTCTGAATGTTCTGGATGGCCTGCATTGTTCTATTATTTGTTTTTCTTGTGTCCTCTTTAATGTAGAACTTGGTCTAAATTCATCTTCCTCTTCTAAGTCTGTTAACTCATTTCCACTTTCCTCCATGTTCTGTTCTGGTTTCTCTATCTTCTGTCTCCTCTTTTTCTTCATTTCGCATTTAAGTTTGAACCTGTTTTAACTTGATCAGCCTGAGATAATATTAGTTGCACCCCCCCTTTTTTCTAGTACAGTGGTGTTCTGTTCTTTTTGTAAGATAAGCCTTGCTCTTTCTGGCTCTGCCTCTGTTTTTTTATTACCGACTTGCTTGTCAAAGCCTTTTTAAGGCTTCAAAAGCATTACTTTACTTCTGCATCCATGTGAATTCTGTGTGTATTTTGTTGTTTTTTGTTTTTTTGTTTAATGAATTTTTGCAAATGGATCAATGAGTTTGCTATATTTAGGAAGATATCTGCTGTAAAAACTAATTAATCTTAAGAAAGATTCCAATTCTTTCTTGTTCGTGGGCTTTGCTACTTTCACAATTTTGTTTGTTAACCTCTCATCAGGAGATATTCCTTCTCTAGATATTTGATATCCTAGATAGGATATTTTTTCACAGTCCAGCTTGCATTTGACTCTGCTTATTTTCATGCCTGCTTGATTTAATCTCCATAGAACTTGTTCTGTTTTATGCATTAATTTGTCCTTGGTGCAAGCTCGCATGCATATATTATCTTGATATATTATGTTCTCCACTTTTCATATAAGATCTTCTTGAACTTTCTGAAAAACATTTTAATTCCAAGTAGCAGGCAAGTTCATCTTTATAATCCCAATGGTGTATTTATTGTAGTAACCTCCTTAAATTTGTCATCTATTTCAATTTGGTTATATGTTGATTTTTAAGTCAATCTTTGCAAACTGCTTCATGTTTGATAATTCATGAATTGCAGTCTTGATACTTAGTAGAGGAAATGAATCCAAACATATCTGATGGTAACCCCAATTTTGTAATTATGTCTTTTTTAGCCTTTTTAATGGCAGTTAATGATGAAACCCAATTGTTCCCCCATGAGTGACCTTTTCCAAAATGCCCTGCTGAATCATTCTTTTTAACTTTGCCACCACTACAGGTAATATTTATTGACAGTTTCCTTGATTCAATAAATCTTGGATGATGATTATCCTTCAAACAATTACTTGCTTTATAATCCTTTAGTAATCCTATTTCTTGTTCTTCAGATTCCATCAAATTATTCACTTTCGATGTATCAATTGGTAACACATTTATTCTAGTAATCTGTAGTCTTTCACACATGCTACCACTGTTATGGGTAAGATTTCGAAATGATTCTTTGTTTTGGATGTTCCTTTGACCATACCCAATGTTTTAATTGTGGTTCCATCGAATTGTTTTAATTGTAAGGTAGGTTTTTTTTAGCCTAAGCTTTCCTATGTCCTGTCAAAAATTCATTGGAATTAACGTAACGTCACTGCCAGTATCTACCTGCATGTGAAAATATTTCCCATTTATTTTTACTCTTTGCTTGGTTTTCTTCGGTGTATTTACTATGAATATTTCTGCGATTTCTGTAGCAACTTGTGTCTTCAATTTCTTCAACTTTCCTTAAGTATTAATATGCCTTCTGAAAGTGTTCTTTTTTTTTTTTTTTTTTTATAGATAGCCATGTTTTACTGAAAGCTGAGCATTTTTTTTCTCTTGCTGTTTGCCACAGTACCTGCATTCAACTTTGTATTTGTTTGTGCTATACATCTCTCTCTTTCTCATTCTGCTGTTGGTTGAACTGCTTTATCACTTCTAACTGCTGCACAAATTCTATACTCATTTCTAAGTTCAAATTAACACATTTTCCAATATCTTATGTTTAAATGAGGAGTCGTGCACATGCGTGCCTTCTATCATGTGTAACTGGATCCGCTCATCTGTGGTCATTTCACCACTGTCAAGTTTTTCAAATTCACAGTGCTTAGCTTTTTCCACTTTTTTAATTGATGTAAAAATTGTATATTAAACTTGTTCAGTTGTCTCATCTCAAGAAACTTTGTTCTTCAACAATGACTAACCTCCTCTTATGTCTATTCATTTTTATTATTTCAACAATTTCTTCAAAGGTTAGATTTTTTAAGTTTTTCACATATACTATCATCGAAACTTTCATAACTGCTTCACATACTGCTGTTGCGAGAAACATATCCATAATCTGATTTTGTTCTCCTTTATTTCATCTGTCTCTCTCACTTTCTTTTTATCCTGGCCAGCCCTGCAAGGCATCTAATCCATGTCTTCACATGCTCTGGATTGTCAAGCATGGTCAAACAATCTATTGATGAAGCCATTGTTGTGATGTAAATCTAGTAGGAAGTTACGTGATTTCTCTTCCTCGATGGGCCTGAGGTTCACTCTATTTATGCATGTATCCCATTTACATACACTGGGTTTGCCCATTCTAACTCAGTTGAAGACATGTTCTGAGTCTTGCTAATTGTTTTCTTGTGATTTTTGACTTTCCATTATATATTTACCATGTTCACATGTTTTATTTTTCTCTCTTTTAATTTGCAATAAGTGTTTTTGTGTACTAACCATCCACATTTGTAGCATAAATAAACTCATTCCCCCTATCCATCATGACCTTGCTTTCTATTGGTTAATTTAGCTCAACCCTATAAATTCCACTACCCTCCTCCCTTAATTGAATGGATATGGTAACAATTGTATTGTTTTTAAATTTTTATGATTCCTAACAGAAAAAATATTTCACTGCCTGATATGGTGCTAATAAACTAGTACCAAAACACAACTGTGTTGCAATCAACTATGTTTTTATTATAAACATTTAATAAAAATATTATTATAAATATTGCTCTAAGTATCAAGCACTCTTTGAAAAGTAAATTACTACAAACAGTGGATTGTTAACCCATTTGTTTGTGCTACTTCCAATATATATATATATATATGTGTGTGTGTGTGTGTGTGTGTGTATATATATACACATATATAATGTGTGTATGTATGTATAATGATCCATGGAAAACTGCTCCAGAAAGTCACCAGTTACTTCTGCTATGCTTTAGCTTTACAGGTGTCAGATTAGACTAAAAAATATTGCTCTCCTACCTGGGCTAGAGCTGCTCAATCACTTTCCAACCATAATTGTTAAAAATCATGTGGTCTTGTGAGAGATGACTTATTTTCACTATGCAGCCTCTTTTCCATAGAGACAATGTCACAAGCCTTTTTTACTATTTCCATGGCAAATATTCAAATGAGTGAGCCATTCTATAATTTCCCAAGTTCAGACCTTTACAGCTAGAACATGCCATGCTATATTCATAGAATAATTTCTTCTGTATTCCAGTTGTAAAATGAAAGTTCCATTTAAACAGTTTTTTTTTCTCCAAGAACTTTTGGAACAGACTCCCATTTAGATGCTTCTCCAAATGCAACTATCTTAACCTGTTACCTATCTTCCTTTTACTCGTAATCTTCACTTTCTATCACTGCCTCTTGCATATGCATGATGAATTGCATGATATTTATATCACACACTTCATTCAGTAACCATCTATCTTCAGTGGCTCTTGAGCCTTGTATTGGGCCAACTTTTTAAAAAATTGGGAAATGGGTCATGTTGTTTAACTTTGATTAACCGTCATCTTTTTCTTGCACACTCTTAGTATAACTTTAACAATAATGCTCTTCATTGTTAAAATAACATCTCTGACAAACTTTTTCAAGTTCAGTGAATGAGTATTTTTCAAACCCTTTAATGATACGCCATTAAGCTTTGAATGCATGAAATGTTTCAGATTATTTATCTGGGCTCATATTTGTTAAAAAAGCAAAACTTTTTGTTATATGTATCAATGTATTATGGTGACTGGGGAAATCCCAAATTCTCAAAAAATAATTTGTGTCCTGTGAATAGTTTGCCAAAGATCTTCTCTATCGCAAAATTTATCTCAATAAAAGCCGTTGCTTTTTGCCATGAGGGAGAGTGTTTTTTTTGTGAATGAGAATGAGTTCACTGTATTATTAGGATCTAGAAGTTTGATTCCACAAACCACCTACCACCCCAGACTTGTGATTCTGATTTTTGCTTTTTAGGTTTGTCATACAGATACATGTATACAGCTATGAAGTAAATTAATCATTTATACCAATTATTAAAAGTTCATTTTGTTTGTGAATTGTCCTATCAAAAATTTGATTGTCATTTCTAATTATACTTTTCTTATTTTTTCTTGACTTTTACTTTTCATTTCTGACAATAGTTTAAACTGCATGAGGATACCTGTATTATATGATAGACAAAGTTCAGTGCTCATAATTTGAATGTTTGTTTACCAATTCAAATTCAGGATGGCAAAAATCAGCAGCCTGGGTTCCCATGGCTCAATAGTTGTAATATAGTTCCAATGGAAGACAACTTTGTACTCCTGTATTATTTCATAAAAGTCTTTCTCTCTCTCTCTCTCTCTCTCTCTCTCTCTCTCAAAAATAAATAAATTTTTTATGCCTCCTGTTTGCTTTATTGTTCCAACTGAGGTATGCGATAGATTATAGTCAAAATTTAATGTTTTTTGTTTTTTTAGTGCTTTTTCTTAGCTAGCAGTCACCTTCTAAAGACTCCTATATCACTGAAAGTTACACTATTCAGTTCTACACAAAACACTTGACACCATGTAATTGTGCTTTAGTTTCTATATGTATCATGTATATTTAGTCTTTATATGTATAATCAAATGAGTTGTGTAAGAATAAGTTTCTAAACAAATGAGTTTCTAATTAGGAATCCTAATTTCTCTTCTGCTTCTATTCTGGTTAAACAAACCCATTTCGAGACAAAGTCATTAACATTCCAAGAGCTGTTTTCTTTGCTACTATTTTTCTGATTTGCATTGACCAAAAAATTGACCTATTTCATCTTCTCTTCCTGATTGTGCATTTAAAGTAGTTTGCGGAATGGACCCTAGCAAAAAAAAATTGTAACAACAATAGCAACAAGAACAAGTTAAATTAGTTGACTAATTTTTAGAATCATATTTTACCTTTTTATAGTTTCATTTTTATCATACAACTGATTAATAAAAAATGACTTTTTACATTTCCATTTACAGTGCTTAGAAAGTCTTCTCTCTCTCTCTCTCTCTCTCTCTCTCTCTTCCACTCTAAAACCTGATGTTAGTAAAATCCATTCACTTTCCTCGTTAATTTCTGCTGTCAACATATTTTTCTGTTTCTATTTTATCAACTTCTCTATAATATTCTTAATAATTTCCTTGTCCTTTTCTCTTTTCAAATCGATTACTTCTTAATTTTCTTCTTTTGTAGAAAATAAATTGTTTGAAACATTTTAGTTAACATTTGTTTTTGTTAAGTGTTATACATTTGGCTCCAAATCTCCGCAGTCATTTTTTTAAGTCATCCTTTTCAAATTATAACCTTTCTTTTTTTTCTTTTAACTTGTAGAGTAGTATATCAGACAAAATATATGGCGAGATATCCTTGGACACAACACCAGTAGACCCCCAACAATATTGGACTAACTTGTTCATATGCAAGGCTCTAGCAGTATGTAAATGAGGCTAGTATAATCAAGCCAATAAAATCAGTAATCTGTGAGCTCTGAATATAGTTTACATTTCTCACTTTGACACACTACATGGTGTCACTGAATGTTTTGTATAAGACTATGAGAAATTATCAACATGAAAAATTCACAACTTTGAAGCATGAAAATAAGACCAGCTGTAGATCAGCAGTATTTACAGCTCATGGAACAACTTTAGTTACAGAAAGAAAATATTGCGCTATGGAGGGATAGATTTCATGCTCAACAGAACAAATTCCATATCAAAAACTGCTATTTGACTTGATGGCATCATGTGTCCAATCTCATCCAACATGCAGAAGTCAGACCCAGAACAACAATCCCAAAATCCATGACTTCCCAAACTACACAATATGCCAAGTCCTACTGAGGTTGTGGAAAGAATTCACACCCTGACAGATTGTAAGGACTGCTCAGCAGCTAAGATGGCCTTCTTTAACCATGGGATAATCAGTCACATAGAGAAGGTATACCAGAAATCAAAAAGAGTCTACAAACAGGTCAACAATGAGCATGGCAAAAGCGGAATCCCGCATGCTCACTACTAAAGGGTACGCAGAGAGGCTCAGCAGGATGGCCTACCCATACAGACAAAAGAAAGTGAGGGGTAAAGCCAATCTGGCACTACCAAAATCCTTGCCTCACCTCATTTAGAACAGAAGCAAGTTCCAAGGGGTCCTTCAAATCCACCATCATCCTTGAGAATAGAGATAACCTTAATTCCAAAGGCCCATGTGAAATTTGGGCACATCCCCATGGGACCAACTAGAACCACACCCACTGACTCGATGCTGTCGCGGTCCTGGGTATGATGGTAAACTGCATCCAGCAGCAAAGCTACTGATTGGGAGGTTGTGAAAAGCATGAAACTGCCTCTTAATTGGTGTTGTTCCCAGGTTTACCCTGACCTGAAGTGGTAGCACCTGTTAGGGTCCCAGCTATGGGCAAAAACTCCCCCCTCCCACCACCACCAAACTGGGGTCAAAACACTATGAAAGTATAAAAATAGAATTTTCTAGAAATATATACATAAAATAGACATTTATAGAAAAAATATACATTTTTGAAGAAAAAATTATTGCCATAACACATTTTTAAAGGAAAAAGATTATTGCCATAATACATTTTTGAATATGAAATTAGAAAACATCTTCAGTTTTCTAAAATAAAAAAAAAGTTTTCATTGAAATCTGACTAAATCAATTTTCTCACTATAACTGAAAATTAAAAAAAAAAATACCTTAAAACCCTAACTTTTTGGCATTAAATAACCCACAGAGGTTGATATGCCATTAAACAAAACTCACTCGATGCTATTGCTGACAGTGGAGCACAGATATGCTCTAGATGACCTGAAATACAGGAAGTTCTAAGATGCCTCGACAAATACTTAGTACCAACTAGCTACCAAATGCAGGGCATCACAGAGAATCAGCTACATGTGAAAGGCATGATATTTGCTAATATCAGTAGGATCATGGGAGATATGCCAAGCCATATGTGTCTGAGAACACATCTAGATTCTACCTATTTGAATCAGCTCTATAGGATCTAGACCTATATTTTCCAAACTTAACCTCACAGCAAAACATGGTAACCAGTGATAACAGAAAAGCCCCTTGCGGTTGCTCTCAGAGAACAACCATCCCTCCTAAGCTGGCCAATATCCCATTTGATTCTCAGGAGTATAACTGGTTCCTGGAAAACTTGGGTATAAGGATGCACACATCATCAGCGTTCTACCCCCAGAGCAATGAACAACCAGAACTGACCATCAAATCAGCTAAGTTAATATTGGTGGAAAGTGCTGACACCTGTGGCTGCCTGTGCTAGGATCATGCAGTCAGATCTGTTAACACAGCCATTCAAGACCTGGATATGTCTTCAGCAACGATGATGTATAGCCATGTGATACAGGAACATCTCCCAGCTCTCCAGAACGAATACCCAATGAAATCTCCACATGATGGCGGGGGATGAAGAATATCAAATAAATCCACCACCACCAAACTAGGGCCCATGTTGCAGTGAAATATCACCACTACCCAGAAACCTATCTCCACAAATGTGAAGTACATCACACAAATAATCAAGAAAGTCCTAACAAGTGACCACAACCCAAACGGCTTGTGGTCCCATGAGGGTGAGGGCATACAGAGTAGACATATTATACAGAAGTATGTCCTTTGACACAATTGAACTAACCCGTCCATGTGCGAGGCTCTAACAGTATGTAAATAAGGCCAGTATAATCAAGTTAATAAAAGCAGTAATCGGTGAACTCTAGATATATTTTACACTCGTCACTTTTACACTATACAAAATTAAGCTACATAAGTTATAATGGTAATTTAGCAAAATTGAATTAAACTTTTAGAAAATGGTTTGCATTTTAACTACCAACAAAACCCTGAATTTGAAACTAAATAAATATTTCATATATTGATGTTTATCATCCAAAAATAGTCAATGAGAGATTTAGAAATAAAGTTTCAATAATTTTACAAATGAACATTTTTTAAGAATTTTTTTTTTTTTAAATACATCTAAAGTAAGCTGCTGAAACACTTGTAACAACTCAATTAGTTTTTTCTATATTCCCGTAAAAGTATACAATAAATATTAGGACCTTTAAATAAGTTCTGGCTCTTTTCCAAAAGATGGCCTTCCCAGAACTACATGTGTGTAGTTTCAGATGGTGATGCATATATAAGGAAATACTATAAGCAAGCTTTCTTGCTAAAGTGTAAACAACTTTGTTTTTTAAAGCATTAAATATATCAGGTTTTGTGCAAAAGAAAGTGCATTTGTGGGGAATTTTACTGCACTACTTTATTCAAAAGAAATCTGCAGCACACAATTCTTGTTGAGACTTACAGCGACCATGCTCTGTTGGGAACAACATACAGATTGGTTTAGATGCTTCAAAAATAATGTTTTTAATGTTGAAGATAAGGAACACTGACGCACTGAAAGTTTTGAAGACTAAGAATTGGGGCATTACTTCATGAAGACTTATATCAGGTGCAAGCTGAACTTGCAGAATCATTAGGAGTTGATCAAATAGTTTTGATAAAACAATTTTGAAATGTTTGAAAGCATTAGGAATGATTCAAAAGCAAGGATGTTGGGTGCTGTATGAGTTGAAGCTGAGAGATATTGATGAGCTACTTCAGTGGCAGAAAAGGAAAGGGTTTTTTTTTTCTTTTTTTTTTTTCTTTTTTCTTTTTTGCATCATATCGTGACCAGCTATGAAAAGTGAATAAACTACAATAACCCTAAGCATAGAAGATCATGGGGGTAAGCTTGGCTATGTGTCGACATTGGTGGCAAAGCCGAATATCTATGGTTCAAAGCTTCTGCTCTGCAACTGGTGGGATCAGCTGACATAGTTTATTATGATCTTCTCAAGATGACTAAAACCATCACAGTCGATTGCTATCGACTACACTTGATGCATATGAGCCAAGCATTGAAGAAAAAACAGCTGATATACAAGCAGAGATACAACAAAATGATTTTGAAAAAATGACGATGCTAGGCTACAAGTGAAAACCTACTTGGAAACGCTTAAATGGAAATTCCTACGCCCACCCTCCATATTTACCAGACATTGTCCCATCTGATTATCACTTGTTCTGAAAGATGGCGCAGAACTTGTCTGAGCAACACTTTCCATGGGTTGACTCGTGGTTATTCACAAAAGATGTTTTGTTTTTCTAACATGAAAATTCAAATGCTGCCAGAAAGATGGGAAAAAATAGTGGCTATTGATGGACAATATTTTCAGTGACATGTTTCTTACTAATTTTTGTAAATAAAACATTACTTTTCATAAAAAATCAACAAAAACTTATTCAAGGTCCTAATATTAAAACTTTCATTGAAACTTAATCTAAATATCTTTCAATTTGTTACAGAAGAAATATTTAAAAAAAAAAAGAAAATGACAAAAACATAGTTGTCTAAGTTTATTGTTAATAATTTTTTTTTTAATATCAGACATTTTTGCTTTGGCCATCTTCAAGTCTTAGATAAATAGCTGATAAAACTTTGTTGCTGCTGTTTTCTGTTGTTGATTATATGTATACCAGATTTGTGTCTGCATTAGACTGTGCTCAGAGTGAGTAAATGTCTCGCTTGTTATTTTTGAACACGTTCTTTTCTCCAATGCTATTTACCTACATTTCCCTACTCATTTGATGATAATGTTAACTGTTTTATTATCCGTTTACAACAAGGCCACTTCTAATTTCGCTCACATATGTGATCCAATAGTCTCATTCTGAAATATCACAAGTCTGCATTAAATGATTATATGAAGTTGGCTAACCTGTTTCTAAAATGTCACAAACTACTCTGCCTACTTTGTCATTTAGCTGAAAAAAAAAAAAAATTCTACTAAACTGTACAAAAATTAGATCCACTTGTATGTATAGAAAAACCTGTAGGTTATCATTAGTCCAAATTGAGTACAAATAGCTGATTGTCTTATTTAATTGTTGTTCTGTGATAACTTTTACTAATCTTTTCTTTCAAATTTTTTGCAAATTTTGCCTTCATTGTAGTTCTTCATCAAATCATTAACACATCTAGAAATCTAATGCAAATTTCTTAAATATAAATTTAAATATCAAATACCTTTATCAATGTCTTTTTTTCTTTTCTTTTTTTTTTATTTTATCCCACTGTTATTTTATTTCTTGGTCTGTTCTTCTGTTAGATCATCATAACAAAGGCATTCATGATAAATGTCAGCAGATGTGAATTCGTATTGCATTCAAGAATTTCATTAATTTTCTTTATCAAAGCAAACAGCAATTTCAAAGAAATGATTTAGTCTTGATAAAGAAAATATTTCAGTTTCTTCTAAGTTTTTTTTGTTTTTATTGGATAAATACAAATTACTGATTTTCTTTTCTTTTTTTTTTTTTTTATTAATACAAAGGTTGAAGATTTTATTGTTACAGCTTGTTCAAGTTAGCCTATATATCACTCTTGGCAGCCATGTTGTCTCTGTATTTAAGATGAAAATAAATAACTATAATATGAATCATTCTTATGATTCACTTAACATAGTATTTTCCAGCAAATATATAAAACAAATAACTTCTTCCCATGTATGTTTTAATGCCTTCTTGGTCAATATCATTTAAATGTTAAAAATTAATTTGATATTATCTTATTGAATTTTATGCTTCATATTTTAATTTTGTCACATACTATAATAAAAACAAAGGGAGAACATTTTAATGTATTTGTTCTTAAAACCAAGACTAGACTAAAGTTATTAATAAAAAAAATGTTTCACTTGTATGTTAGAATTGATTGCACAAACTCACTTGACTGAAATGAGATCAGATCTCTTTTGTTTATGTTAATCTGGAATTGGTTTTGGCACTAGTCATCTGGTCAACATTCACTATTTAAAAGTGCTGACTTTGAAAAGACATTTTCTCTTTAAAAATTAAAAAATGTGTTCCAATTCCTTCTATTCCCCCCCCCTCTCTCTCTCTACTAAAAGAGGACATTTCAAAAAGCCATAGCTGGAAAGGTATTTGCATGTAAGTGAATGTACTGAATTCAAGCACTGCTCTCCGATATACTGCCACAACATAAATCAGTTGATTTTTTTTTCTTTTTTTTTTAATTTCTTATTTCTAGTGGTTCTCTGACACAATAAATCTGCAGGGGAAAACATGATCTTAGATTTGGTGTACCTTATAAACCTGTTGTCATTTAATAGAAATCTTCTACAGGTGAAACTTTGATTTATCTTTAAAATTTAAATAGATGTTTGCTGAGCTTAGCTTAGTCTGTCACAAACTCAAGTGAGGAAATGAGTATTGGCATAAATTACTTTTCTAAATGGATAAAGCCTGCTTAAATGTTTTGAAAATTACCATTTAAAATCTTAACATTTTTTTTTTTTTTTTTTTTACTTGAGCTTAGACACAGACTATGGGTAAAAGTAAGGCTATGCCCAACTTTCTTAGCATCAAGGTAGATAATCAAATTTCCTTGATTACAGTTTAAATGACATAAGATATCTATTGAAAAATAAAATTCTCTTAAATGTACTATTTCAGTTTTTTGTATATTATTTTCTGTTTTTGAATGTTGAAACTGTTTTAGTGTATATCTTGCTAAACACATTGACATGATTAATAACCTATCACCGACATTCATTTTTACCTTGTAAAGATTGCATTTCAATGCTATTATTTATTGTTGTGTTTGTTTCCCACCCACCTTTGTTTTTTTTTTATGTCAACATATTTAATCTTTGTAATTCATAAAAAAAAAATAATGCTTTAGATGGAGGAAGTTAAAATTTATACAGGCATAGTTTGGCAGTGATACTTTAATATAATCACAACCTGATAATGTTATTTTTTGTAGTAGTTATATTTTACCTATGACAATCCTATATAAGGAAATTAACTGTTGATTGGTGTCTTCCATGGATCAATGAAATGATCACACTGGTACATTAAATCACTTTTATCTTTATTTGGTTATCATTATCAAACATCTGCTTTTTCAACTCTCTCCTCTTTCCAACCACCAATATTTGATATAATGAAATTGAAGAGATTGTGAATGATAGATTTTGGTAAAACAAATTTTTTTTTTTTTTTTTAATCTCTTTGACTGATGATTTATTTCAAATAAATGAAAAAATAATTTCAATACATTTTGTATTCATTTTTTATCATGTAAATTGTTGCAATCTTTATATCTTTTGCTTAATTTTATTGGCTGATTATTGCCATCTAAAAAGAAAAAACAAACTTTGTCCTAAAGTGATCAAAATAAATAACTAAATCTCTAATTGATTTTTCTCTGCTTTAAGCAAAAAGACATTAACAAATATTGTGGAAAATCTTTTGAATATTTAGCCAAAATATCAATATAGATTCTCTCTTGAAGTTAAGTTTACTTCAAGTTAAAAATGCTCCCAAATCGTAGAAAAATTATTCTTAATAAAAACTGAAAAATTTTTCTTTTGATGCTATAATAAAATATTTTATGAAAGAACCAATTTTGTGTAAAGCAAAAAAAAAAAAAAAAAACTGATTGAAACTTCCTCAAAGGCAATTTAGACAAAATTGCAATTTTAAAAATCACTCAAAGTATTTAAAAAAAAAAAATTCTTACCTTGCAATGTACTGAGATAAATTTAATTTTAGATATTGAAATTAAGAAAATTATTATTAAAGCTAAAATTCATGTAAAATGTATTTGAAATCATTCCAATTGATATTTCAAATATACTAAATTCACTGCTTGTTTACATATTCAGTTATTCATATAAGTTATAGAATTTGACTATTCACAAATATAAAATATTGGGTTCATTTAAAAAGAATTTATATTTGTTTTTTCTCTGTTAATAACATTATCGTCTTTGATTCAATAAAAATAATGGTGCAATGTCATTTTCCCTATCAGAAGAAAAATAAAATAAAAATATTGTTACAGTTTTAACTAACCTGTGTACATGAAGTAATTTTTAAAATTGTTTATATAAAACCATATTGGTTCATATATTCCTAAAACTGACAAACTGTCTGTTCTCCTAAGAAATAGACTTTTTATTTTGTTCATTTTAGAACATTATGATGCAGAATTTGAACAACCAGAAATATTATTTAAACTCATTTTCAGTTGAGTCTGCTAAATGACATTTAATTTTTCACTCTAAATTAAACTATCAGTGATTTAAAAACTTTTAAATTAAGCATTTGCATACATTGAAAATTTATCATAGATATTTTTTAAAAATATTTAAATCTCAAGTGATACTTTTCTCTAGTGCAAATATTTTTAAGTTGCTATATTTATGTACATTTTCAAAGAATTAGACAGTCAAATTAAAAGGAATGTTGCATATATTTAATGTTTTGATAAAAAAATACAATAAATTTGTTTCAGCTTTTGTGACTGTATTTTTTGTATCTGATATGAACATTTTGCTTCTTTTTCATACAGATTTCTACCCCAAAAGGACTGGGTTATCTCCACTGAGGCAGCAGGCGATCCACAAGCAACAACAATGGATTCAATGAAAATTTCTGAGAACAAAATCAAGTACATCAATACAAATTACCAGAAGTTGCCTCACAAAATCTATGATTCAAAATGTGATGTGAAACTTTCAGTTGGTGGTATCAGTTTCCGTGTGCATAAAGAAGTCTTGTCTGAAGCAAGTGATTATTTTTCTGCCATGTTCCGACATGACATGAAGGAAAAAGAACAAGATGCCATAGAAATCAAAGAAATCAGCCCGAAAGGATTCTCAGCAATCCTGGATTACTTCTACCATGGAAACATAACCATTAGCCCTGAGAACATTAAAGATGTTTTAGAAGTTGCTCGATTTTTCCAGGCAGATTGGATCGTGGATGTGTGCTGCAATTACCTGGTAAGACACATGAGTCTTGAAAATTACAGTTGTGTCTTAAGTTTGGCTGATAAATATGCTCTTGATAACATGCCAGAAAAAATCTTTCACTTTCTTGCAGATAACATCACCCAGTTGATTGTTCAGCCAAAATTTTTGCTTAATCTTCCAGACAACTTACTACTTTTATTCCTAAAAGAGAATATTTATATTGAAGCATGTGAATATTTTCTTCTAACTCTCGTTCTTGAATGGGTGGACCAAGATCCTTGTGCCAGGAAGCCCTTCCTTTTACCACTTCTTCGGGAAATTCGATTTTGTCTAATGGAACCTGAGGAACTGGATCTAATACCAAAATACGTTTATGAATTTGAAGAAATTCGTAACGAGATCGAAGAAGCCAAGAACTATATTCTCTGCATTCCAATGCAGTGTTTAAGAAATGAGGAGAAATTGTTGCAAAGAGGATCCCGAAGAGTTCTGGCAATGATTTTCTTCTCTGATGACCGTTATGTAACAAACATTGCATATCGCACAATTGACCGAGAAGGGATCTGCTTAGAGGAGCTGAATTCCAGTTTAGACACTCTCTATGAATACACAGCGCAAGCTGTTTTGGGAAACTTTTTGTTTGTAGCTGGAGGTTACACCAATAACTATTGTAGCAGTGATCGTGTGTTTATGTTTGATCCACGCTATAGAATCTGGACTGAGGTAGCTGCTATGCAACACCCTAGAGTCTCTTTTGCAATGTGCAGTTCAGATAGCAGATTGTTTGCTTTGTGTGGTATAAACCATACAGTTACAGAAGATGGAGAATCGGAATCTATTTTGAATACGTGTGAAATGTATTATCCTGAAGAGAATACATGGGTTGACATTCCAAGTTTACCCCTAGGTATATTTGACCTGGCTTGTTGTTTTTCAGATAACGTTCTTTATGCTAGTGGAGGAATCAGTGACGACCCTCAATCTCCTGTTCCCTTGCCTTATCTTTATGCTTACAGCATGGGGACTGAAACCTGGGAACCTAAAACTCCTATGAGCTATTCTCGTCAAGGTCATAGCATGACAGCTATAAATGGCAAGTTGTATGCTTTGGGAGGCTGTACATCGCTAGAAGATGTTTCTTTCTCAGAGTGTTATAATAACGAGTGCTATGATATCGAAACCAACCAGTGGACAGAAATTCTTCGAACTCCATTTGAGATTGGTCAATTGCAACGTTATGTTGCTCAGGTTGACAACAAAATTTACGTTATTGGTGGTGTTAACACTTATCTCTATGTTATTGATACAGAAGAGAATACTTTAAATAAGGTAGAAACACTAGGACCACAGATTCACAGAGTTGTATCTCTCAATGTTGCCTATCCTGACAATGTATGACCATTTTTTTTCTTCCCCCCGCACCCAAAGAGACGTTTGTGAAATAGTTTGACAACTCAACCTTTCTGAACGAAATATTAGCTACAAATACATATATTTCAATACTGCTTCTATGACATTATTTTATAACAAAAAACACTTAAGGTACATTTGTTGCTTTCATATTTGAAAAAAAATATTGGAAGCTTTGCTTGTTGTCAATTAATGCAGACTTATCTACAACTGCTGTAATTTCTTTTGTAACTGGGAATATTTCATTTTTATTTGAAAACTGATTTTTAAAGTGACCTAAACTGTTTAATGCAGATAAATCCGCTATTTTTGGAGATGATTATTTACATTTGCACTTTATAAAACTGTTTTATATTTAATTAACCTGGGAAGTGGGACTGCCTTGTGAAGAGAGTAAACTCAAATTTACTCCAATTTTTTTTTCTTAAGCTATTTTAAAAACATTTACTTCATGAAAAATATGTCAATATTTTATTAAACCAAAAATTTCAACTGTTGGTTTATTTGTAATTATAATTTACTCAATGAAAATTTGTTATCTAATCAATTTACTTTTGTGTATCAAACATTTAAAATATATTAAATAATCAAGAATAACTTAATTGTGAAGAAAGTTATATTTTGCTTATAAATGGAATTTTTTTTAGGCTTAAAAGTAATTACATTTAAATAACTTTATTTTCTAAATAATAGTTTGATAAACTTAATCAACTTGAAATGTCAAGTGTCAATTGTGCATTAGTTTAAGATAAAATTTTATTTCCTAACAATGTTGAACAAATTTATGAAAGGTATGCATACAAAAACTAGTACAGACTTAAAATAAATTATAAAATTTTGCATTAAATATTGATTAAAGTATTTTGTTTCATTAAAATATCTTGCATTAGCACCTGTTTGAACCTTTAAAAATGTTTGATTTCTTTGAAAAACTTGGATAATGTAACGAGATATTCATATGTAAGATGAAACTTAAGATTTATATGCATAAAGATAAAATAATCTCAAGTTTATTTGTGAAAAGTGATCTTGTATTTCTAATACAGTAAAGAAGTATTTTTTAGATAGAAAACAGAAAATTCTACTTTTGACCTAATAAGAATATTTCTGACTGTTTTTGTATACCATTAACAGTTATACTTCATATATAGCTACATAAATAGCAATACCTAGAAAAGTAATTTTGTAAATTCAACATATGTTAGGTGCTTTTCTGTCTTATTAATTTTACTTACTGCAAACCCCAATCCAGAGAAAATTGCTTAAATAGGCATGTTTGATATTCTACTTTGAAATACAGCTAGTAAATTTAGTTATGGAATTCAAAGGCCTTATCCTGATTGTTTAAATGAATATTCAGTTATTGTAATCATTATTTTTTATTACTTTCATCATTTAGTCTTTCCAAAATCCACAGCTGACAATTGTACCTGCATTTAGTCTTAGTAGGCAAATAGACATTCGGTATCACAATATCACCAAGTTTATATTAAGAAGAACCAACTGAATAATTTGAAATATAAGAGGATTTCTCTAAAGGATGAATGATATTTATATAACAGTTTATCCTTTGAAGGCTCAATATGTAAAAATTTATGGCCTTTAAAATTTCAACTTGCTAAAAGAAAACCATTGTTTCATTCTTATTTCTGTGTCACATAATATTGTAGATTTGTCAAGACAAATTGGATTGAATGATATTGGTATTTTATTATTTTAACCTCAGCCTTTACAAAAAAAAATGACTAAGGTATTTAATCTATGGTAAGTCAAAGGTTTCGATTTTCTTATTAAAAATTTTCACAAAATTCACTCACGTTTTTAAGGCTTATCAAAGAAATTGCCTTTGTCTGTTTCTGACTATTCAAAAAATTTAATCAGTTTCGAAATTTTTAATAATCATTCTGAGGTTGAAATCTTAAAATGTCAATTCAAAATTTTTAAGACAAATATAAAAGTTAATAATCCTTTTTATTATTTGTTTATTTTTGTAAAAATGAACACAGCAAAATCAAGTTCATGCCCTTATGTTTGAAAAGTCTGTTTATTCAAATAAATGTTTTGCATTTTACCTTGTGTGTGTCTCTCACACACACACACACACACACACACACACACACACATGCGTCAGTATTTAAAATGTTTTTATTGATTTTTATAATTATCTATTTTAAGTTTCTTACAAGTTAAAAAATGTAAGAATGTTCTTGCTGCGTGATGCTACGTCATCATGAATGGGAAATTTTAATAAATTTTCTTTAACACACCAAAAATAACACACTCTATTCTCTGCTTTCATGCTGTGCATGCTTTATAATTTTCTTCCTTCCTCTTTGTCTAAAGTTTATTCTAATAATTAAACTTGCAAAGAAATTTTAAAAAACAATGCTTAATAAACTCTGAAATATTTTCACTTATTTGTTCAATTTTTTTTGCCAATATTTTTTTTTTAATTATTTCACCACAAGGAAGACAATGAAGCTACTTAGATGTGTAAGAGAATGAGAAAAAGAAACATTATTGAGAGAGAACATTAAAAGAACAGGGATTAAGAAAGGGATGATTAAAAATGCATTAAAATTTTTGAAGATCAAAGTTGACTGGTCCTTTGAATTTACTATTTAACTTTTGCCTTGTGAATATCATTTACTAAGCTTAGGTTACTTTGGCTGAAGTCCATAAATGTAAATCATCCATTGAGGATTGACTCTAATCAGTAGTAGTGACCAACAGGCTAGTTTGTGGAATGATTGAAATTAGTAGCTTTGAATATAATCTTTCCTATCTCAGTGAAATTCTTTTGTTTCTTTATCTAAGATAAATGAGCATACTATCAAAATACATCTATAATTAGAATTTTACTAAGCTTAACTAAGTCTGGCACAAGGTTAAATGAAAGCGCAGTGGTGGTAGATGACTATTATACTAAACTTTCAAAGGGAAAATGCCTGTATTCAAAATCCTAGCTTTTACTTACGCACAGATATTGTCTTTAGTGAGAAATACTTAACTACTCCAGCCTCTAGGCTGATCCAAGGATAACCCTAGAGTTTTCTTTTGAAGGTTTGCCACATGATATGAAAGACGAAAAATCTTTCACTTCATTGTAGACTGTCTCTTCTGTCATCTGTTATGTGCAATCCTATTTAAAATCATTGCAACAATTGCAACAATTGACTACCTCACCCAACATTTCAGTCAACTGAAGTACAATGAATGTCAACATTTTTATTTTCCTGTGAATATTTAAAAGGGAATTTTACACCAACTCGAGACATGTAGCAGCTGTGACTTTTACTCATTGTGTCGGCTTAGTATATAATATTGATCTATAGACAAATAATCACCCCTTTCTCCTTTGAAGGAAATGGATGGAGATTTTAAAAGTTAATCTGATAACAACAATACTAATAGGATCTTTTTCTACAATTAGTCAAAGCAAACACTTGAAGGTACCTAAAATTTGCTTTGCAGCTCCATAATCAGTTACTTTAGTAAATTTGTTAGTTCAAAATATACATACTGCGATATGCAAACTTGTGTTACTTTTCATCTTTTGAAATCTTCAAGTATGATTGACAAACCTGAAAAATGAACTTAAAAACATTTAAATATTTTGAAATGGAATAAAAAGATTTTTCTTTTACCTTTTTCAATATCTTTTTTTCTTTTTAATACAGTTAGAAATGATTCAAAGAAATGTCTTTTAAGCAAATTAATAACTTGTTTTACTAAAACTTTATTTCTACAAGTTAATGATGATTGATATAATGTACATATTTTGTGAAGTTAATTGCTCGTATTTTCATTTTTTTTTTTTTTTTCAATTTAATTACTATTGAAAGATTTATTTCAAATGCGTCTCTAGAATTATTGAACATAGAATGTCTTGGCTGGGCAGCATTTGCAAAGAAAAAAAATTGTAATGTTTTCTTCATATTCCTTATGAAATCAAAACCAAGATCTACAGCACATATTCTCTTTGTACTGATTTAACCTGAATTTTGCAATTCATGACCAGGTTGCATAAGGATACAAATTGTTCTGGACTCAATTGTCACCTTAATATAAAGCAGAATCTTTAAGTTGTATTGTCACACGAAACAAAGTAAGGATTATCAAAAAATATTCATTGAAATGATGGTTGTTGGAAAAAATAAGCACGAGAGCCCAGCAAAGAAGGTGGTATGAAAACAATCGACTTGATCCTGAATCCTTAGCTACTCAGGACTGTGAACTAGTGAATTGAGTTATGTTGGTGCACATTCTGCTATGAACGAGAGTGTTCTATGTTGAATATATTTTTAAATTTTCATCATAAGCACAGGTTTTTTTTTCCTTGATAAGTACTTTTCAGTAATCCTTTTTATAATGAATTACTGTCCAATGCAAGAATAGTTTTCCCTTTAAATCTATTAAAGAAAAAAACAATTCAGTGTAAACAGTATTGCAAGATAAATTTAAATTTGTGTGTTTTAATCCTTTTTTTTTTTTTTTATAACTATGTAGAATACAGTGTCAGTCCATTTGCAGTTTAATCAGAGTAGCTTAAAGAATGCATTACTGAAATTGGAAATCATTTTAACATTTGCTGTACTTTTGTTAAAAGAAGTTTTTTGAGCTAAGAAATTCACCCAGCTTAGAATTATCTGGTACAAGACTGTAAGTTTAGGGCACCTACAACAGGATAGGACTAACTACAAAATTAGTTTGACCTGAGAATTTGCTTGTGTTAATTATTGTTCATAAATACTTTGTAAATAAGCAGGTTCCGAGAGTGAACATAAAAGGTAGCGGTTCAGAAGGTTTGTAGACTAAACAGAAAACAAATTATTTCATTTGATAGTTTCAAGGTAACTTGTGTTGCTTGTGTTTTGTCAAATGAATTTACAGTTGGCCAACCGTGACTTCAGGTACAAGGACAAGAGAGTAACAGTTGGCAAGAAAGAAAAGCTTTCAGATAAACTATTTTCTGTGTCACCATTATATCACTCAGCGCAATTTGTATCTGTAGGTGATAAAATCTTGATAAACTAGTTCTCTTTCCCTTGAAACAGGTGTTTAGTATGTTTCAGTCTTGAAAAGATCTGTATCCTTTGTTGCATTTGACGACAAGTTTTTAATGTAAAACCTGTTCATTATATAAACTCTTTGCCTTCTGCTATCACATGACTATGAAGTTGAGCATTTGTTTTATGCAAGCAGACTGTTAGTGGATAATAAAATTTTAAAATTAGTATATTTTTTTTTTTATGGGAATGGATTTTAATTTAGTTTCAACATACATCTTCCAAGATGTCCTAATTATTGTTTGCTCTGGTATAAAAAGCAAATGCATGGTTGGAAGATTATGCTAGTCTTCCAACTTGGGGAGTTTCAAACTCAAACACTTGGCAGTTTTTTATATATATATATATATATATATATATATATTACTTAAAGTTGGTTGTACTATTGTAAGCTATAGAAATAATCATATTAAAAATGTCACTATCACAATGCCATTAAGAAACGTAACTTTTGTAATAAAATATGAGTATAAGATAGCTTGAGGCAATGGAGGTAAAAAGATGTTTGTTGGTGTATACTTGAAAATTAATTTTTTTGAGAACTTTATTAAAAATTGATGCAAGTAAAATATTTAAACTCTACATAAATATTTTCATGAGAAAGTTTTATTAAAAAAAAAGGAAAATGTCTACTTCATAAAGCCTGAGAAAATAAGCTTTACACTTGTGGTGATGGTGAAGGAAAAAAATTTTTTTTAATATTTTTCATTTGTGGAGAAGGAAAATATTAAAATATCATTTGGTAACATTTTGTTAGAAAATTCTTTTTAACCAATTTGATTATCAAAAATATGTAGAAATCATTTTTCCTTCATTAGAAAGGTTCCAACCATCTCATTTGTTTTGAGTTTCTTGCAAATAGAGTACTACTTGAATCTAACAAAAATTGTGTTAATATATTAAGTACAAAACACTTTATTCAAAAGTTATGATTTTATGAAATTCCTTGAAGTAAATTTTTAATTTCTTAAAGGAGAGACTTTTAGCCACCTGGCTCTCTTTCATTAAGTTATGTTTCCCTTTAAAGTCACAACCTTGGTTTTTGTTTTCGCAGAAACATTAACATTTCTTTTTTCATGGCTTCTACTCTGACAAACTTAAGTTACTGGTTCCCCTGCCACAGGAGTTTATTTATGCAACCAGGCTGGCAACTGGGTCCCACCTATTCACAGATCAACCAAATGTAGATGACAATTCTACTCCATCAGCTTCTTTTCTCGCACTTCCCGCGTGTGGGACTCTCATGCATATTCTTGCTTTCCTGACGGCTACAACCTCCAGTAATTTAAATGCAATGTCAATACCCGTCTCTTAACCATTTCACTAGTTCTTTCTACATCACCCTTAATATTTTTCCTTTCTTTCTACCTTTGCAACTGTCAACACACCTGTATTCTTATCCTTCTCTTTCTCCTTTCTCTGACACCCCCTGTAACTGATTCCTTTTACTCTTATGCAGCCCCCTGCGCATCAGTGACATTGCTGCCTTGCTTGGGGTGAAATGATTAAAAAAATAAAAATAAAGCAAACTAATGTTCAACAACAATGACTTGCTAAGCCAGCTTACACTCCTACAATTCCTACTTAGAAATTTGCTTAGTATCATATCATCTCAGACCTTTCATTGGCCCAATAGTTTTGCATGGTCTTTTTTCAGCTTCAGACTGTTTAAAGCCATGTATTTTCTGTCACATGGTACCTATAAAAACACAACATATTTTCCAATCCTCAAGGTCGAGTGACACTACTGATAAAATCATACTGCTGTACATTCTTGACTTGTTGATAAAATGAAGGTGTAGAATCATTTTATGTAGTTGATCCAAAACATTTGTGCATGACTGTATACAGAACTATGTAATATTTAATCACTTCTTTTACCATGATTATAACCATATAATATATACCAATGATAAATTTGATTTTAATGTTTACTGCATACCCACAAATAAAAATGATTTAATCAGTTTCTATTCTGACCATAATCAAAAAATAAAATGATTAATCATAAAATTTTACATCAGAGCCATTAGAATACATAGCCTTCAATGCCTAGGTGAAGAATATATTTATGAAGTTTTATGGGAAAAATAAATATTTAGACTTTTTCACTACTCACATTATTTTATCCTCAATGCTTGAAAATGGGCATACAAAGTCCAAATGTACAAAAACAAAAGACATCACCACTGAAAACCTAGGCACTTTTGACAACAAATACACAAAATTCATGATCCTACCCTTTAACACTGCCAAAAAAATTTGACAGTAAATTAGTTATCCCTGACAATAGAATTTTTACCTCCACTGTCAAGACAATTGGAGATGTAGTGAGGAAGAAAAATAGATCTAACATCAAATTAGATACCTGAATTTGACATAGAACATCTGCAATGTAGGAAGAATTATATTGATGAAACATCTAGGAATTTAAAAACTCACATCTATACACATAAGAGACACCTATGTTAACTCTTTAATCTCACTAGTAATATACATTCTTTCTTCTATCTGTCTGTCTCACAGGATGTTAGCAACCCAGTAGGGCAAAAAATTAAGCCTACATAGAGCAGATAAACTCTTAAGGAATCAATGGCCAGCTAACTAGGTGATGTCTCAATAAAACACTCTGAAGAAGGCAATGGAGTAATTTAATTGGAGTAGATAGACTAAACTATCACCCGGTTCACACTCCACCCACATCTATTGAACAGGAGAAGAGGCTCATCCCTTGTTCCCTGTTTAGGATGTGGTTTCCGGCTTTCTCTTTTCCAATCTTTTCACTCTTACGTAGCCCCTGCACATCAATGGTGTTATCGCCTTGCTCGGGGTGATATGATTAAAAAAAAAAAAAATGGGAAACCACTCCACTATTACTTCCGCATATATTCATGGACTTGCACAACAATATGACAAACCCTAAGGACACTGATTCCTTGCCCAGTAAGGAACAACATGCGCTACAGGTGCCATCGGACTGTCATCCTGCAACTGTTAGCATTAACAGCATAAAGCGGGCAAATTTCCTCAATTTATCCCTTGCCCGGAATGGAAAGACATGAGCGACAGGTGTCACTGGACCATTATCCTGGGATTGTTCACAAAAAATAACTCTTGGGATGAGGAATGTCAGAACCATGAACAACTGTGGACAGCTGGAAAATGTGAAGCAGGAGATAACTAGATTAAACATAAACATTTTAGGCATATTTGAAATGAGATGGCCAAACAATGGAGACTTCATCAGTGACAACCACAGAATTATATATGCAGGAGGTGCAAATAATGAAAAGGGGGTCAGCATTATACTGGATAAAGACAAGGAAATGCATTATGGGAAACTACCAAATATCTGAAAGAATTCTCATAGTTAAACTGAAAGCGAGGCCTCTCAATATATCAGTAATAGTGGTATATGCACCGACAACACAAAATACAGAAGAAGAAAAAGAAATTGTGTCCTTCTACTCCATGCTCGATTATGCCAAGGCAGAGTGCAAATCACAAGATATCAGAAACATTATGGAAGATCTCAATGCCAAAGTCGACCAAGAGAAACAGATGAAAGGTCAGCAATTTCAGACTAGGACACCGCAACTGACATGGTGTGAAATGGGTCCAATGGTGCACAGCGAATGACCAGATAATAACTAACACTTGGTTCCAAGAGTACCCAAGAAGACTATGGATGTGGCGAAGTCCAGGAGGAGAAATTAAGAACCAAATTGATTATATTACTATCAACAAGAGATTCAGAAACAGTCCTTCACTGCAAAACCTACCCAGGTGCTGACTGCAGAAGTGACCACATACCAGTTTTATGCAAACTAAGGTGATTAAAGAAACCTAACAGCCCTACCATTGCAGTACAATAGACTCATGAATGACCTGAACCTGCAGGAAATGTACATGGACAGTGTGAAAATGAAATACAAAGGACAAATTAGAAATGGAATGCACTAAGAGTGGTTCTAGTGACATCGTCAAACGACATCATCCCAAAGAAAAAAATATGTCAGAAGAAAAATGAGTAGATCACTGAAAAGATTCTTGACCTGATGCAAAAGAGACAAGATATGGAACGAAATACAATACACAAGGAAATAAGAAAATGCAGACAGGCTAAAGAAAGATGGCTCAATGTCAAATGTGCCAAAGAAGAGAAACAGCACGACAAATAATGGTGATATGCATAAAAAAATAAAGGAACTAACAGGACAAAAAACCTGCTCAATCAACAGGTTGCAAAAAATATTACTGGTAAATCAAGTACAGTGCATTGTTTATATGCCTTAAAAAAACTTCTGAAAATAGAAAAATGTGTCATCCATGAACTTAGGATAAAACACTAGTCATTCTTTAAACCCTTTTCTTTTTTTCAAATGCAGAAAAATAATTTTTAGACCGGTCATAAAGAAAGGATTTAATCTGTTATAACCAGGGCAGCTTTCAACATATCAACCTAAATACGAAGAAAATTTTTTCTAGTTGGTGAGATTCAAATTACCACAACGTGAATAATGCAATATTTTTTTTCAGACCTGTTACTATTAATTTACTCTATACAACTCTCTTTGTCTGGTCAACAGTTCCAACACGTTTCACAAATAAAAAGATTCCTCCCATCAAAATATGGTTTCTTCTTACATAATGAAATAAACAATTTATGTGAATTCTAATGTAAGTTTATAAAAGAGCAGAGAAAATGTTTACCTTTATTTAAAACATGCGGCAAAGATAAGAATTTAAAGTGAGAATTAACGGCAAGATGTCATCTGCAAAAACAGCAGCCTGAGATGTTGTGGGTGGGAGGTATCAAAATCAAGCAGCTAGAGAAATTTAACCTGTTTTGATATGCAAAAGTATAACTACGATTCAACATATTAATATTTTCTCTCAGTGCCCTTTCATGATAAATTAGTTATAAATTTTTAAAGGCATGACATCAAGAAGTATTTAAATAAGCTGATAATATGAAGAAGAAAGCTTATTAAATGTTATATTTTCATTTACTTCATGAAATTTTCAAACTTATAAATTTTTGTCTGTGTCTGAGTTTCTTAGATGAAGCACTGTTAATTCTTGTATTTTGACTAATATTTTGTGGCAAGATTTTAACTTATATCCTTTATCCCTGAAAAACTGTTTTTTAATTAAAAATTAGTAATTGCTTAGAATGTGTTTCATACTCTCTGAAAATAAGCAACAGGACAACAGAAGTATGCAGAACTGCCTGCCAATTCCACATCACATGACCCACTTAGTCTATAAGCAGTGTCCCACAAAAACAAGTTCTCATAAAATATTTCACCTTTTTGAAGGAAATTTTTATTACTTAAAGGAAGTGCATGAGATAAGAGTGGCCAAGGCATTTACTTGGTAAACTGTTTACTTGCTTTAATGTAGGTATCACAAACAGGTCTAGTTTATGGTGTGAAAACTGGTAAATATAGTGAAATTATCTTCAATTTAAACTTGCAATATCTCACTTATTTTGGGAGCTATTTTGTTAAAATTTTGATGTAAACAAAATTTAATCTTTTCTCTATAAAAATCCAATTCTTTCTCTTGTGTTATAAAGTTTTGTTTTTTTGCAGGCCACTTCAAGTTATGTCACAATTTCCATGACGGCCACTTTATTTTGTACGTGAAAAAAGTTGGTGTTTTTCAAATTTCATGTGCGCAATATTGTGTCTCTACAAAATTAGTCCCATTTTAAAGAAAAAGGGTAACTCATCAAAGTGCTGTGCTTAACATAGTGTTTTAAGTTGTCTTTCATAAAAAAAATAAATAAATCGAAGTTGAAAATTTTAGTGGATGAAATACCAAAGAAATTCAATTTAAAAAATTCCAAAATTTACACCATTTTGTAGATAAATATCTCCTCTTTAATAATATGTTGGTTTCACTGCACTCATAAATCAAGGAGCACTGTGAATAAAACTTGGCAAACTCTACATGTCGAGATTTACACCTTCGACACAGTGATGAAGTAATCATACATCACCAAACTCAACTACTGGTGTGACAAAGTAAGCGAGCGAAAACTTCAACAAAGCACTTGTTTCACTATGGATGGATATACCGCACTTCTTAGGTGAGCTTAAAGCCTTTTTATATTTTCTTTGTTTATTTAAATCTTGTAGAAAGTACTTTATTGTTTAAAATAAATTGGAGAATCCTATATTTTTAGTTAAACTTTTGTAATTAAATAAAAAAATGAAAATGTAAAATTTAAAACATGTTTTTCAATTTCTTGTTTGAATTCTTGGTACTATTGATTCTAGCAGGAATTATTAACTTGAACGTTTAGTTTAATTATTATTATTATTTTAATTAGATTGGATACATTTTATAAAAAAATAAACTAGAAAGAATGCATTTTTTTTTTAATTGCAACCTGTCATGTGCGCACCGATAAAAGTAAAAATTAAAAAATATGTATCAGTTTCTTCGTTAATAATTCTTGGGACCTTTAGGTTCTCTAGCAGGTATTGCTATTAACTTGAACGTTTAGTTTAATTAGGTACATTTTATAAAAAAAATAAAAATAAATTGGAGAATAATATATTTTTAGCTGAACTTGAAGCAGTAGGGAGATGGTTAATGTTTATAAAATTGGCCATGTGTCATACATAACTGAATTCCTTACAACTTGTGATTATTCGCTATCATCAAAAGTTTGAAGATCGGAATGTGTGGAAGAATATGTTCAAATAAAAATTTATTAATAGAAAAGAATAACATGAATTGGTAGAAGTTAAATGTTCAATGAGAAACAGTATTAAGAAATTAAGGGTATCAAGAGTTCGTAGTAGTTCTTGCAAGAATGAGTTTGTATGTATGAGTGTTTATTGTTGAGTAGGATTGTCTTTGAAGTTATCACTCATGGTGAAAAGGAAGGTGAGAGAGAAAGATAGAGACAATAATAATAACGGTCGCTTGAGGTTTGTCATGTTAATTACGCTCGTCATCTTATCTATCTGGCGACAGTCAAGCTCGATCCCTCTTTTATTTCGTTTGTGGGGGCTCCGAACAGGTCATTTGAGAATTCACTCCCAGATGTGATTCTGGCCTTTCTATTTTGTTTTTAGATGTTTCCTAGTTTTCTATTGGTCAAAAAAACGTTTCACATCGAGGTGTGAAATTTTGCGAGTTTTGTGTGTGCTGAGCAAGTTTTGGAAATTCAAGAAAATTTATTTCTAAAAAAATTAATGAGTCAGTGCTTAGCATTTTAATTTTTAAATCTAGAACTTGTTTTGTTCACTATAAACTTTTGTGTGTCAATGAAAAATTAATTAAAATGTACAAAATTTTAATATGCGTTACTTTGTTTTTTTTTTGGGGGGGGGGGGTAAGGTATTGTTTACTTTTCATCCAAAATATTTTACTTTTAATCACTTTCTTTAATAACTGCAATTTTTCACCTTGAGAATTTAACAATGATGAAAAGTTAACATAATTAAAAAAAATGACATGAAATCTGAAACCTACCTAGGCTTTTATTAAAATTTACATGTATTAAATTAGCATAAATTTAACTTTTATTACTTAATATTGAGATTTAACTTTTGTTTTCATTATTCTCACTATAAAGGCAGCTACAGAATAATTTTAAATATTATGTGAATGTGGTCCCTTGGACAATCAAACAAAATGTTATTTCACTAAAGCTGTCATTGTTATTAAGAAATATTCTTAAAACCTTTTTCTAGTTTCTTTTGTGATACAAGAATTGTACATTTTTTATTTACAGATTCCTTAGCTACCAAAGACGCAAATGAGTTGACCAATGAAGCAATTCTTCATCTCCAACATTACTTTAATAAGAATAATCTCAAGTTCAGTAAGATGGTCATGTGGATAAATCAACTTCTCTTGTCCAATTACAGTGAAAAGCATTTATCCTCAACAATAAAAAAACTGGTACACGAGAATGAATTAAAACATAAATGAAAGGGAAGAAGGCCCCAAGAACTGCAGCATATTTTGACTTCACTCTTCCAAGAGAGTTAGCCTACCTTTTCCAATACAAATCAGCCACTATTGAATACCCAATTGGAAAAATTTAAAGCTTTACAATAAAAGTTTGCTTGCAGAAAAAAAAAACAATAATTGATGCTTCTGTATGACAAATTTCTAAATTTTGTTGTCGTTTGGCCTTTTTTATCAAGTTGAAAACTGCATAATTTCACTCAAGTTAAAATGTGTCTATAACAAAAAGTTTTGATATTACTGAGAAAATGCAAAGTTCTTTAAATTCATCATCCAAAAATTAATAAAGTTGTAAAGTTTTAAGCTTGTACCTCCAATGGATACTTTTTGACTGTATGTTTAGTGACATACTTTTAACTCTTTTTTTTTTATCCTTTTTTGCCCTATTATCAAATAGTGTTTCAATCTGTTTTTACATGGTCCAAATTAAAAGATTTTTTATTGATTTACTATTAAAAGAAAAATTTAGCTTGATCTCGGATGTACTATAAATCATATTAAGAGTTAATGAGTTAGCTGCTGAAATGAAACATATGACCAGTCAAAATTACCTTTTTGTGTTTTTTATGCACTTTTTCATGGGGTGGAGTTTATAATGGGATTTTTTAGGCTAGTTTAATCTAATAATTATTGCTTTCATTAGTATTAATTTTCATTTACCACAAGATGACATTACATTTTTAAGAATTTTTTACTTGTGTGAAGCCTGCATTTTCAGTTATACACTGTTAAAATTGGCTTCGAGACCAATACCACATAAGATAGCAAGTTTTCTAATTTCTGATGAACTTTGAATTATCATAACTCAGTGGCTAATTGAGCTATCAAAATAAATTTGGCACCATTGTTCATGTTTTGCAAAAATTTATATGCATATAAGAAAAGTTTTTAGATAAAAAAAATTTTAGTTTGGGATGCCTATTTTAAGGGAATAGTCTGCTCCTTCACTCAATTTTTGTTTCTTTAAGTTTGTTGATGATCTGACTATTCCCCCAAAATGTGCTTTCCTCACTGAGTTTTTATGATGAGGTGTTTTTTGAGGTCCTCACATTATCTGGTGGGGGTGTAGAACACACCAATCTGAAATATTTTTCAGAAGTAGTGACTCAGGGATCTCCAAGGAAATGAATCTCCAAGAATAGACTTGGTGGTGCCTGTGCTGTTTTCTTCAGGTGAACTCCGTTTGGTCAGCACAACTCCCCATTATTCAGCTGCACAGTGTTGCTTTTTACTATTTCTTCTTACATGGTATGTTTCTGTGTCAGTAAGGGCTCAACTGTGTTGGCCTTTTTGGAGCAGTGTAGTTCCTGAGCCTTTCTCACACTGGATGACCAGAGGTTTATTGTGGTCAGAATGTCTCAGCACAGATGCTTCACTTGCCATCTTAACCTTTTCAAAAGCTTTCTTGTGAGCCTGGATGGCAGATAGAAAAATTCACCTCATAGTTATATGATATGACTTTCTTTGAGCTAATCCACAAACCCTTCTAACTGTTGGAGGAGGCATCTAGCTAATAGCCTTTTCCTATTCTGGAATAGGGCATAACTCTTCATTGATTATTATATGTGCCAGGAAAGACAGTTTTGTTGCAGGTCCAATTTGTAAGAGATTAAACATTCCTGGCATTTCTGTAAAAGTCATGGTCATTTGTGGCTTCTTCTATAGTTTTGCCTTTCCCAAACACCAGAATATTGTTTTGTTTTATTTAGCACTCTTTCTAGATCAGAGATGTTGTCACATACAGACTTTGGAAAGATTTTGAGTTCTGGAGCAATTCCAAATAGTAGCATTTTCCACCTATACCGGCCAAATGGAGTGGTGACTATAATCAAATAACTGCTTTCTTTATCAAGCTTCAAATGCCAAAAAACAATTTTTAAGATTTAATGTTAGTCCATTAGTTGGCTCGATGACCTCTTTTTCCACCAGCTTCTCCAATCCTGCTTTAAATTCCCCCTTGATAGCTACTTCATGCTGCTGCAATATGTGATGTCATATTTGTCAACCTCCAAATGTACCACACGAGATAGTTGGTCTTCCTGGAGAAGTGAATCAAACTTTTGTGTGTTAAACTACTTGTCTTGTGAGACTGTAGTCACTATTTGGAATTCCTCCTTGTTCATGCTAACCAGGCCAGTTTTTTGTATAGCCATTGTGTATATGAATGGGTGCAAACTGTGCCTCACAATCACGAAATTGTAGCATATTTCTTTTTATCTTTTGGATTAACCATCTTTACACAGTACTCGTTCAGTGGTTTCATCTCTGGCCCTTTTCATATGACAAATGTCTTACAGTATTTACATTATTTGGACTACTGTCTTCATCTTTGTTGCCATTTGTATGACGTTTTGGCCATTGTACGCTCTGGCCTTCTTCGGGTGCTAAGAATTTTAACCAAACCCTTTATTACAATCACTCTCCTTTAGAACACATGGCTCAGTGGATATAGATGTTGGTTAGTTCCTGTGACTTAACCCAGAGTTGTGAGTTCAATACCAGGCTACTGTAGTGGTGAACAAGTAACTTGCAGGGATAGAGGGAGATAACTCATGACTTCCAAAAGAGGCACTACTACGCAAGGAATGAAGCTCATATACCCCAGTGATTGTAATAAAGGGTTCAGTTCAAAATTTATTGCACCTGAAGAAGGCCGGAGCATATAACAGCCAAAATGTCGTACAAATGGCAACAAAGATGAGGACAATAGTCTGAATACTGTAAATACTACCTCATCTCAGAAATATAGACAGGCAAATGTCTTGTTAGAGGGCTTCAGATTTCTTTCTTGAACATGTAGTAGTAGTAGTAGTAGTCACATAGATCCCAGTCCTAATCAAGTCAGCCTTAAAGTTGTTCTGCTGTTCATCTGTGAAGCTCACTTTTTATTCTGGTTTTTGTCCAAGTATGCAAACTAGTGATAGTTTTAAAGAGCTAGAACCATGCATGCACCTTGTGTAAAACCTGAATAAAAAGTGAGACACACTGACATGAAATATAGTATGAATCTTGACCTTGTAGATATCAACATGGTTGTGGGTTTTGTGTGTATTTTTAAGTGAAGGTATTGCGTATTCAATAAAACAAAGACACGATAGAAAAAGCATACAAAAACTTGAGTTGTCTATTCCTGTTGACATAATTGAGATAAAGTTAAATGTCTCTTGTGTATGTTCATTTTCTTTTTCAGTTCAGAAATAATTTATGGGAAGTAAGGATGAGTGAAGAAGTCAGCCTAGCTCTAAGTTGGGATGACCAAATGTCTACTTCATGAGTAGAATGACTAAAACACGTCTGAGTGATGTTGGAAAGTGGAAAGAGAGATTTTCTCCTTTTTGGAAGTGGGATTCTAAAACCGTACATTACCAGAAACCTTTTCTGGTTTCTTTATAACTTGCATCATGGGAAAATGAATTTTTTTTTTCATTATTATTATTTTATTTAATTTTCCCACATGCTTTCATATCTTTTAGGAGTGGAAATTGGTTTATATTAGACAATCAAAAACTTTGTTTCAGGTCAGTTATACAAGTTAAAATTTTTCAATTTATATACCTTCCATTAGAGTTTACATATTTTTTCCTAATTGTTTCACCCCAAGCAAGGCAGTTCCACCAATGGTTTGCAGGGGGTTACGAAAAGAAAAAGAAACAGAATAAGTTACCAAGGACATCAAAAACAGCAGATGGCAATTGATGTTTCACTTCATTTTTTGGAGAATGTACCTATAACTTGTAGCAAGTATATGAGGGAGAGTTCCACAGGTGGAAAGTGTGAGAGAGGAAGCTGATTAAGTAGAAATGGTGGTTACATTTGAAAATTTTGATGGCAAAAAGGCGGGACCTAGTTACCAATTTATTAACACAGCTAAATCATGTGGTTGGGACATAAGGGAAAAAAAGCTTGTTGGAGCAGAAGCCATGATAATATTTGTAGAAAAGACAGAGGGAAGCCACATTCTACCAGTGAGAAAGTGATTGAAATTGAATTGCCATCTCGGGATCAATTACATTGCAGGTCCTTCTATGAATTTTGTTGACGAATAGTAGGGGCACCCAACCAGATATGGCAACAGTATTCAATGTACAGACGAATGGTAGACTTATAAATGTGCAAGATGGATTCTGATGAGAACCTGAAGATGAATAGCAGAAGCACCCAACCAGATATGGCAACAGTATTCAATGCACGGACGAATGGTAGATTTATAAATATGCAAGGTGGATTCTGATGAGAACCTCACGATGAAGAGCAGGCGCACCCAACCAGTTATGGCAACAATATTCAATGTACGGACGAATGGTTGACTTATAAATGTGCAAGATGGATTCTAACAAAAAACATCTTGCTTAACACAGTGACCTAACCTACTTAGCAGTAGAGGTATCTATTGATTCAATGTAGTCGTTCCACTTGAGGTTGGCAGAGAGAGTGCGGCCAAGAAGATGCAATGTATCGTTTCTGGAAGACTAGTGTTGCCCATAAAGATAAAAGGTAGGAGATGTTGTCTATTGGGGTTAAGGGAGTGCAGCTTTGTTTTGAAAGCATTAAAATTTACAAGCCACTTCTTGCCAAATCTATCTCAGAAGAGGTCTTTTTGGAGAGCATCAGCGAGGTTCACTTTATCAGCCTTGATAGATTTCTTGTCGAGATGGGAGTAAATGGTGGTGTCATCTGCATAGATGCCTACCTGTAAACAGATTACATCAGGAAGTTAATTGATTAAGATCAAAAAAAGTGTAGAACTTAGGACAGAACCTTGAGAGATGTCCCCATTAGTATAAAATGATCTTGAAGCATATCCATTCAAAACAAGCTTCATTTCACAATTAGACAGGAATGATTTGATTAAATCAAAATTCCAGAAATACCATAGCTATGTAGCTTGCGCAGAAGGCCAGCATGTCAAACCCTGTCAAACACTTTCGAGATGTCCAAGGCAGCAGCTTGAGCTTTGCCATTCTTATCAAGAGCCTGCAATATATTATAGTGAGTTATCAGTGATGTGTATGTGTGTTGAAACAGATTTGTTTGATTTGGCCTTGTTAGCCCACCATAAAAGGGGTACAAAACAAAAAAATCAAGATTGTAAATTGAAACAACAAATTTATATGCATATAAATCATTTAAGGTTTTTACAAATAAAATTAATGTATTTTGGTTGATACAAGGTTGTTAAAATGTTCGTAGTTGTCCTTGCAAGAATGAGATTATGTGTACATAGGCAGGAACATATGTATGTATGTATGAGCGTTATCATTGGGTAGGAATGTCTTTTAAGTAATTGCTCAGTCTTAAAGTGTTCTATTTGTGTAAAAAGAAGAGGTAGACGGATGAATGGTGAAAAGGAAAGAGGTGAGAGAAAGAAAAAGATAATAACGATCGCTTGACGTTTGTCAAGGGGCGTGTTAATACGTTTCGTCTTCTCTCTGGTGACAGGCAAACATGCTCGTCTTTTATTCTGTTTGAGGGACTTGAACAGGTTATTTGGGAATTCTCTCCTGGCCGGATGTGATTCCAACCTTTCCATTGAACAACGAACAAACTTCATGTTGGCTCACGAAAAGGTCCATAAAAGAACTTGTTTCTGAGAATTGAAGATTATTTGAATTTTGTTTTTTGATGTTTCTTAGTTTTCTGTTGGCTGAAAAAACATTTCGCATCAAGGTGGGAAATTTCACAAGTTTTGTTTTGGATTTGCTTTTGCGTGTGTACTAAGCAATGTCTGTAAATTCAATTCTTTTTTATTTCTAACAAAATCAATGAGTCAGTGCTTAGCATTTTAATTTTAAATCTAGACCTTGTTTTGATCACTACATTATGTTCAGTGATGGTTGTTAGCACATCAACAGTAGACCTGGTAAAGTGGAAGCCATACTGCTTGTCAGAGAGTAGGTAGTGGGATGTGAGATGATGAACTATTTCGGCATTGATAATAGCCTCAAACACTTTACCAAAGAGTGGTAAGAGGCTGATAGGTCAATAACTAGAGGGATCAGAGGGATGCCCAAAGATTTTAAAAACAGGAACTACAGAGGAGGATCTCCGATGATTAGGAAAACCAGGAAGTAGTGAGGCAATAGTTTGGAGAGTGACAGGAAAGAGTTCAGGGGCACATTTCTTTAGGACAATGACTGGAATACCATTAACTCCTGCTAACCTTATGGGAGTCAAGTTTAGAATTTATATCAGAGACCAAGGACAGGAATATGTACATATCACTCAGGTGACCCTCGGTTCTAGATGGGAAGTCAGGTGTGGGTACTCTAGATGAGTCAAATGTGGAGTTAGAAAAGAATTTACAGGCCAAGCACTCAACCTTGTCTGCAGTGCCATTGAGGACATCAAATTGATTGAACAGAAGATGAATTAAGGGTTTGCTGCTGTTTAGCATACTTTTGCAGAGACTTTGGAGCTAAACTTGCCAGATGTTATACACTGCTTCATTCTATCAGCAAAAAACAGCTTAGCATTTAGGGCATGCTTGCTTTCATTAAAGGTAGAGACAAAGACGCACTTGTGTAGTCAGACGCGTCACTCTGGTAAAAAAAAAAAAAGGGAAGAACTGATTCCTGTGGGCAATGGTGGCTCAGCAAGCATAAAAAGACCAAAGAGACAAATGAGGCTTAAGTCAAAATTTCCCTGGCTGAAATGAAAGCATTGATGCCAGCTTTCAACCAGGAGACCTCAGAGACACGATATTCTTAACAATTCAATTTTTCTATTTGAGTTTGTCATACAGTAACACACTCACAAATGGATATAGGAACATCTACATGTTGATAGTTTGTTACATTTAATTTTTTTTAAAACCCAACTTATGACCATAGTTATCTTCCCTGAATGTGAATTATGATCTCCTTTTTTGTGACTAATACATAAAGCAAATCATGTATTTTTCACTTTCTCTTATATTACTAACTTGTCATCCTCTCAAGAAAAGTATTGTAGTCATAGGGGAGATGGTTAATGTTTATTTGATTTGGCCTTGTGTTAGACACAATCAAACTCCCTACAGCTTACAAATTTTATCTAGAAATATCATCATCAGAATTATCAGATTTTCATAATCAGGTTGTCAGGAGGTTGGAATGTGTGGAACAGTGTAAGAATAAAATATACATTTTTCATGTTAAAATAGAAATTTATTAAAAGGAAAGATTAACAAGAATAGGTAGAAATTAATGTTCAATGAGAAAGTTGAGAAAATCAAGCATTGAAGAAATGTTCTTGTAGTAGTAATTTGTTGAAAGAATATATGCTTATGTACATGTGTGTATATATGAGCATTTAATAGGAATGTCTTTGAATGGTGAAAGAGAAGTAGAATGAATCAGCACACGAGAAAAAAAGAGAAAGAGAACAATGTGTAATATGACCTATGTCCAGGTCAATTTGAAGTTGAAGTTACATTTTAGTTTTTTCTTTCCCCACTGTTCCCATCTGACTGACTGACTGGTACTGATCTGAGCTTTTTATTGTAATTTAGATTTTTGCACTGGATGCTAAATTTTCTGGGTCTCCTAGGTCAGAAAATCAATTTAACATCTACTTGTGAAATCCGGTTTCCACTTTTTCTTTAAGCACATGGTCAATCCTTTTTCTATTTGGGAAAAACTAGGATTTCACAGGTCATTGTGAATTTTTGTAAAAGTGAAGAAGAAAGTTGATTTTTTTCTTAATTTCTAAATTAAAAAAAAAGCTCCGGAATGTTTGGGTGTCAATCTGAGGACAGTGCAGAGGATTAAAAAAGAGTTGGATGATATATCCAGTCAACATCATGGTGTTTGTAGTGATCACTAGTGAAGGCAATGTTATGCCTTCATTTATCTTCTCACAGGGCCTCAGACTAAACACAGAGGCCTACATCAAGTTCCTTGAGGAGGTAGTGCTGCCCTGGGTCAAGAGGGTGGCTACTGCAAAACCCTATGTCTGACAACAGGACTCTGCATCATACCACACAAGCAAGAGAACCCAGATATGGTTGTCAGACAATTTTAGCAACCAGATAACACCTTACATCTGGCCACCTAACTCCCCAGACTACAGCCTCCTTGATTATTATGTGTGGGGCACTGTTGAGCAAGAGACCAAACAAAACTCCTTGTAATACCAAAGATGAACCGAAGGCAAGATTATGGCACTATTCATCAACTTAAACAAAGAGATTGTCCAGAGGAGTTGCAGGAAATTCCAAAGTCGTTTTGAGGCTGTTACTGAAGCCAATGGCGATTTTATTGAATAAATTTACTCTTTAGTATTTTAAGATATTTTTGTGTAATTTTGGTAAATATATCTGTTAAAATGAGATGTCAGTGTTTATTTTCATTTTTTGTGTAGTTTAGACAACAGTTTATCCATCGCATGCACTGTGTGTGTGTGTGTGTGTGTGTGTGTGTGTGTGTGTGTGTGCGTGCGTGTGTGTGTGTGTGTGGTGCGTGCGTGTGTGTGTGTGTGTGTGCGTGCGTGTGTGTGTGTGTGTGTGTGTGTGTGTGTGTGTATTGAAAAGACAATATCCATTGTATAGTAAACTACAAAACATATTACACATTTTTGTTCATCCCTACAACTGTAGACCAGAAATATTTTTTTATTAACTACTCTAATCTGATCTTAACAGAGTTCAGTTTTCTGTTTATAAGTTCATTTTCTGTGGTGGTTGTATTTCCCGAGAAGATCGTCACAGTTATCCTGCCGGGTTTCATAACATCTCTGAAGTCTGCTTTTCAGTGGGAAAAGCTGGTTCTTGTTCTGCTTCACTATCTGAAAGTTGGCTCTGCTGCTCTTCCACCCTCTTTTGTGGTGATGGAATCCATGATGTTTCTTTGGGTATGTTATGCTTGGGTATCTTTAGGAAGTCACTACAATTCTGTCATAGTAGTGCACCAGAGCTTGTCAACATTGTATACGAGTGTGGTGCTACTTCAACTTATAGGATACAAATCCTATATAATCCATCAACCAACTAAAAAACAATAAATTGCACACCTGCAAAATCAAATTCAAATGACTACAACATTTGGGAAAAACTCAAAGTAAAATTGCACTCCTGAAAAAGAGGATTCAAACAGCTAAAAGCTTTTCTTCTTCACAAGTCAGTGTGAAAAGCAAAACCCTGGATCCTGATTGGTTGATAAATTGAAAATATCAAAATACATCATAGAAATGTTTTTTGTTTTTTCACAGCTAAAGAAAAGAATAGTCTGTGGAACCTCCCTGACCAGAATTCAATATTTAAGGATGACCCCTGACCGGTCACAGTCAGTCAAGAGGGTCAGTGAGAGACAACAGATGGAAGCAGTAGCTGACAGCATCTCACCATGTTAAGAAAAAACTTCAAACTGACTCACCCTCACTGCCAATTTTCTTTTCTTCTTTTTCACTCCTCGCCAACCCCAGAGGCAGGGCATGCCACAGTTTTATTCACCTCTTCTTCCAAACTTTCTTTTCTTCATTTTCACACCATGCTGCTAAAGAGGACAACAGCAACAACCAAATGGATGTGTTAAATAGTACTTCTTTAATTGTTTTGCCTTCTCTTTCTCTCAACCTGTCATGACCTACTAAAAAGAGGAAGGAACAAAGACTTTACATTCTGCTACTACACAACCATGAACGCTTAACTTCTGCGGACATTTTAAATACCTACATTCCTTTATGAACAATTTTAACTACAAATCTGCATGCATTTTCTCAATAAACATTTTTCTTTTCATAAATATAGTTTTCAGTTAACAAAATTTCACAAATGCATCACAGAGGCCCCTACAAACTCTTGCAGTACCAGTCTCACTCCCCACTTTTTTAAATAGAATCTCATATTCAAACTGAATCTCCTGGTTTTAACAGTTCCAATTCTCTTGTACCACGTCTGTCAAAGTAGTATTTTTGTGTTGCCCTCTGTTGATTTCTTTCATTAAGGTTTATACTTCTCCTTTTTTGTTTAGCTAGCTGGGAAATTATGTCAAATTTTCACCCCTTAGCATTTCTGAAGGCAATATTCCATGTTTACTCGGTATACTGTGTTAGATTAATAATTCTAATGATGGGTCTTACATTTTTCTCAGCATATTTCTAATTGTTTTTTTCAATCAGTTCACTATTATTAGGTAATCTTTATTACCTTGTCTGCACAGGTCTACTGCTACTTTTTGGTCGTGTTGGTATTTGATGGCTAATAAAGAGCTGTTTTGGTTGTGCATCTCTCTAAGTAATGTACAAGTTACAATTTTGGACAATCTAAATCTTTGTTTATTCCTGGCCAAAATATGGATTCTCTGACTAAGTGTTTACATTTTCCTTTTCCTTGATGACTGTTATGTATCTTTTCAAGGCTATTGGTCTGTAATTGCACTGGAATTACATTCTGTTCGCCTTTTAATATTATGTTGTGGAACAGTGTCAATTCTGTTCTGTGGTTAAAATAAGGTTGTGCTTCAGTTTTGTAATATTTTATTGTATTTGGCCAACAATGCATTATGTAATTTTTTAGTGTTTGCATTGTTGGATCTGATACTGTCTTTTGTTTTATTTCATTTTTTTTATTTTCATTTTTTGTCTGTTATTGGTAATGTTTTATCACAGCTGCTACCTGTGTTTCAATGTCAAGATCCATGTTGTCTGTATTCACTGTTTTTTCAGTCAATACTGCATGTGATAATGCATCTGCTGCATGCATAGACTTCCCTGGTATGTAGCTGACATGCAAGTCATATTTTTGCACCTGAAGTTTGATCCTTTGTAATTCTGCTAGGCAATCATCCAGTGCTTTTTTAAATGTGGTTACAAGTGGTTTGGAGTCCGTTTCAAGTTGCACTGATCTTCACATATGTACCAATGGAAGTGTTCACAAGCAAACTATATTGCAAGGGATTCTCTTTCTATTGGAGCATATCTTCCTTGTATCTCAGTTATTGCACGGGATGCATATGCAACAGGTAACCACTGGTCTCCATATTGTTGTTCTAGTATGGCACCAAATTCTCTCTTACTTGCATCACACAAGATTTTCATAGGTAGTTGCAGCTTGTAGAATTGTATCAGAGGTTATGATGATAATATCTTTTTCAGTTCGTTAAGGTCTTTCTCCTATTTTTGCCCTTATGTGAAGACTATGTTCGATTTTAGTAAACTCCTTATGTTAAATGCTGAGAGAGATTTTCTGTGTATCTAGCAAGGTATTTAATCATGCCTAAAAGTCTTGCTCCGTTTGCTTGTTCCTTTGGTGCTGTGAAATCAACTATCAGCCTCACCTTGACTAAGTCTGGTTTCAAACCATTAGCTGTAAGTCAGTCATCCAGAAATGTTAGCTCTGTCATAGCAATTTGACATTTTTCTTTGTTGAGAGTTATGTTGTTTTTGTCCCAGTTTTCGATAGTGATTACTCACTTAATTAGATTAGGTTTCTCGCACGTGTCTTTCCCTAGAATAGATTGGGCATTTCTTGGCATTATAATAAAGCTTTTCTTTTCATGGTAATGTTTGTTTTTCTCCATATTAGATATTCTATTGTCAGTGTATGATGTCAGTTATATTTTTGTCAGCTTTATCTCCAGAGTTCTTTTCATCTTTTTATAATGTGACATCGACAGAATGTTGACGTCAATACCAGTTTTAAGCTTCAGTGGGACTGTTAACCTTTCTAATGTCAAGTTCGCCATCCACTGCATATTGTATGAGCCAGTTGCATATACTTCTTCCACTCTGTCAACAACAAAGTGATTGTAGTAGTCATCTTCATAATCTTCATAGCTTTTCCGTGCTGATTGAGACTCGTTGATATATGAAATTTTCTTCTTTCTTTGGCACATCTTTTTGACATCCTTTGTGTTGGTTAACAACCGACTGAAGGTCGTTTTGGACATCAGCTACCAACTTCACCATATCGAATTGATCAGACTTATTATCCAGACAGGAGTAAATAGTTGCCTTGACATCGGAAGGGTCATCAATGAAAATTAAAAAGGATGTTAATTCTAGTACCACCAAAACTAAACTGCTCTTTATTAATCATCTGAGAGAGCTCTTTCTGTCTTCCATCAGCATGGCTGGTTAGCCTCCAGAAGTGTGACTCATTGCGCCTTCTCAGGCTAACATTCTCAGCTGATATGAAGTTCAAAGACTATATTGAATACATTGCTAGGTCTGCTGTTAAGAAATTTGATTTACTGTGTTGTGCTAGACTTTTTTCCTCTATCATTCGTCCATGTTTAGAATATTCCAGCCATATATGGCATGGTGCTCCTGCTACAGATATAGAGTTCCTTGACAAAATCCAAAAAAGAATCAGCAATATTATTTGTCCTGATCTGGTGTCTCAGCTTGTTACCTAAACTTTATTATATTAATCCGTCTCTTCCCTCCAGTTATGGATTAAATAATAGGACAGATTGGGTTCTATAGCCTTGGTCGGCAACCAGTCTACCATAGAAAGCAATGGCAACTTACTGCGGGATAATCTTCTGCCCAGTCAGTCATGTCTCTTTTGAGACATGATCGCCCAAAGTGTGTATCAAGTATGGCACTTAACTGACTGAAGTGATGATGGGGTTTCATCAGTTTACAGTTAAGTTGGCAAGATGCTACTAAGTTCGATGTTAAAAGTTTCTTTTCTCGTTTGTGGAACTCTCTTCCAACTCTGTGCTTTCCAGTTAACTTTAATCTTCAAAAATGTAAATATAATGTCAATCATTATCTACTGTACTGATAATTCTTCTTTTGTTCTCACTTCTTAGTAATCTTTCTATTTTCTATTACTTTCACACCCAGTAACCCCAGTTTTTACTTTTTACTGGTTTAGTTTTTTAAAAGTTAAGACCGCACTTAATCATTAGCACAAATCTCTGATTTTATTTCGGTACTCATTTTCAATATCTAACTTTTAAACTGAAATTTTAAAAATAAAAAAAATTCTTGAAACTTTTATTTTAGCTTCAATTAAAAGCTAAATGATTAAATTTATTATTTCCAGTAAGCAAAATACTCTGGTGTATTTCTAACATAAATTATATTGACTGGAATCTAAAAATTTTCAATTTTTAAAAATTTTTATGCTTTTCTGCCATTTTTCAGCAATCAACACATTTGTAAACAAAAGTTAATTAATCCTCAGTTTTAAAAATCTTGCAGAAATGAAATATATATCTGTGACATGTTATTTATGGAAAATTAGCAAATTTAAAGTTTAATTAATCTGATTTACACTAGTATTACTCATTCATAGCTTGGAATTTAGAATAAAAGTATTTCTTAATCATGAAGCGTTGATCTTTCTGACCTTTGCCATATGTGATTGATGTGTGATGACATCCAGATGTTGAGACAAGCTAAGTATGGTTGACCAGAATTGGCATCACTGTCCAAATTGTTTTCCTGTAAATGGAAGAAACTGTGAAACACATGACCTTTTAATGTAACATAAAAAGAACTTCAAATACACACATAAACTCGATATTTATTTTTCAGTCATATTACAGTCAGTTAAGTGCCATACGTGATACACGCTTGGGTGATCATGTCTCAAAAGAGACATGACTGACTGGGCAGAAGATTATCCCACAGAAGGTTGCCATTGCTTTCTGTGGTAGACTGGTTGCTGACCAAGGCTATAGAACCCAATCTGTCCTGTTATTTAACCCTATAACTGGAAGGAAGAGACTGATTAATACCTTTCCCAAGGGTATTTGCGCATAAGTGAAAGCAATGAATTCAGCTGGAATTCGAACTCGGCTACCCGATTTCTTGTTCCGAGCCAATATCCACTGTGCCACAACGCACATCCTTCAGTCATATTACGCAGCAAAAATAACATGAAACGGTGACTGAGAAGTGCACTGGTTAACGAGATGATCTTATAGGCCTTCTACTCTTTCAAATCTTTCAAAAGCATCCGTATTTCCGTGCAAATGCTGAACTCAAATCGGTAAATGTATATTGAAGATACATACCTTTTTTTTTCATTTTATCGAGCAGAAAAATATGAAACTTCCTGTCGTTGTTTATCTCACCCCCTAACTACGGTTCAAAAATGTTATTCACTGCTGACAGAATTCACGTTTTACGATTTTTCGTCCTTTTTTCGATCCCTATGCGCGAAATGAGTTCCCAAACCGAACAATTCGCGGGGTAATTGCTGAAATGGAGAAAATCAACCGAAAAAAAGAAACCTACTGAATGAATTGAAGCTCATTCAGCGGTGAATCAGAGATGACAACGGTAGAAAGGAGTGAGATATAGTCCGATGTATTTATGGTCGATACCATGAAAGAAAGGTAGGTTTCATCAATAAACAAAAACAACTATCGATTTGAGTCCAACATGTACATTTGCACGGATTTAAGGATGTTTTAGAAAGTTTTGAAGGGGTAAAAAGGCCTTCGGGGAACAAAACAAAACAAAAGTTTACCAAAATTTTAATATAAAATAATTTTAATTTAAAATAAAAGCTTCAAGAAAGATTTTTAATATTTTAGAATGCTTTTTAAACCTTAGGTGTCGCTTAAACTAAAATAAAAGAAAAAGTAGTCTATAAGATCATCTCGTTAACCAGTGAACTTCTCAGTTACCGTTTCGCGTTATTTTTGCTGCGTAATATGACTGAAAAATAAATATAGAGTTTATGCGGGAGAAAAAATATAAGTCGAGTTATGAAATTATAATAAATTTATTTATCATTTCAAATCGTTGCTTTTTAAAATTTTAAATACACAAGTACTTAAGTCAATTCAAGCTGACGATAAACCCGCAGTGAATTACGCGGGAAATTGGATTGAACTTCACTCCATTTAATTCATTTTCTTGTTGATTTATTTTACTCGAAGCAAATATGTTGGAAGAAAGAGATTTTTCCGATGACTTTAAATCTAAATTTCAACTGTCAGAAAAAAATCTGGATGTAATCGAAAAATGTAAGTTAATTTAATACTTTGTTTTCTCGGATTTACTGTTTCAAATACGAAAACGCGAAAATAATTAGATTGATTTTAATTTTGCTTTTGAATTTAAAAAAAAATCAGTATCTAATAAAAAAAAAAAAAAGAATGTAATTAGAACAATTATATCAGTTTTTCTTTTTTTTTTTAGTCTTCTTGTCTGACTAGGATTTTTCAATGTTATTGTTCAATTACTAACAAACACGAAAGTAGAGGAAAATAGAGAACTTTTCGAATAACAATAACAAAAAAGCTTCTGCTTATGAAATGGTTTTCAAGTTTTAAAGTTTAACGAGGAATTTACGACTGATTTATAAATGATTAAAAAGATGACTTTTTTTTTTTTAAATGTCAAAACACTTTGTGGTGGTGTCTGTCGCAAAAAAAGTATTTTTCATAATTAGAGAAATTAGAATCTACCGCACTAAAAAATATTGCATTTTTTTTAGTAAATAAGTAAAAACAAGGATTTGTTACCATTTGTCACTAATGATATAAACTTGTAACTTTGTTCCTGACTACAAAAAGTTTAGTCAAAGTCTCTTTATTTTTGTTTTACATTTTTAAATACTTAATTTTTTTTTTAAACGTTTAACGAGTTTATAAAATTCAGACAAACAAAAGATTAATGTTCATAAGATAAGAATTATAAATTACTTGAAAAAATCTGCATTTTCTTTTTTCTCTTTTTATTTCACTATTTCAGATGATAAAAAAATATTTTCAATTTTGTTTTTGTTTTTAATCTAATTTGCTTCCTTCATTGTCAATACAGCCTTAAGTTGTTTTCCTTTGAGTGAAAAACTTGAAATTGTGCCTTGTAAGTAAAATGCTCTGTATTTCAAATGGAAATTTATTAATTAGAATCGATTTGCGGAGGAGTGGTTATAGCTGGTTAGCGACCTTTTTTTATTTTTAGTCCCCTGTCATTGCAAGGTAATTCTGTATTAAAAACTCTTCCAAAACTAAATCATGCTTTCTGAAACTTTATTTGAGGGATATTAGCTGATTGAATCTAATCTTATTAAAAAAAAAAAAAATGTTTTTTATTAAGTTTTGATCGAGAACCTGTACTAGCAAACTGCCTGACACGGACGGGAAATGAGTTCAGTCAGTCAGTTTGTGATACACGCTCTTGGGCGATCATGTCTCGAAAGAGACATGACTGACTGGGTAGAAGATTATCCCTCAGTAGGTTGCCATTACTTTCTGCACTGGACTGGTTGCTGACCAAAGCTATAGAACCCAATCTGTCTTATTTAACCCATAACTGGAGGGAAGAGACGTATTTAATACCTTTCCCAAAGGTATTTGTGCGTAAGTGAATGCAAAGTATTCAACCGGAATTTGAACTTCGCTTGCCAATTTCTCGTTCCAAGCTGATATCCACTGTACCACAGAAAGATGTACCACAGAAAGATTGTACCACACAAGGATGTCTTCTCACCATATCTATTCAATCAACCTATATAGCAAGGCAATTCTAAGAACTGCCAAGATTTGTCATTGGCGGCTACAATCTGACCAATATAAGATACGCAGATGATACAATGCTGATAGCAGACATGGAAAGGAAGCTACAAGACATCCTACAAAACAAAAGATAGTTAAAGAAAGCGAAAAGAAAGGACTAAAAGTAAACTACAAGAAAACTGAATGCATGTTCATCAGTAAAAATGAGAAGCCCAAAATGCCAACTACAGGTCAAAAATACTAAAATCAAGCAGGTACAAAAATTTAGATAGCTGGACAGTGTTCTAATAGAGGACAAAAAGTGCGACACTGAGATCCAAAAGTGTATTACCATGGCAACAAAGGATGCATTCTAAAATCTATGCAGAGTATTTGAGAGACAGAAAAATTTTGTTGCAGGGTTTGGGAAGGGTAACAATAAAAAGAGTGTTAAGAACTACGAGAGATAGGGAGATGTGGAGGGCCATGATCGCTTACATCATGAGGAGACAAGGCACAAATAGAAGAACCAAAATCCAGACAAAAGCAATCCATCACTGTCAGAATACAATACCTCCAATGTATTTTGACCAGTTGTCAATCATCCTGGCTCTGGCCTTCACATTCTGTAACAGTTGTCCTCTTCATTAAAATAGATTATTTCAAAATCACAGATTAACTGTGAGTTTCAACTTTTCCAATACCTTTAAACAGTTCTTCTCCAGCTGGAGGTTGCAAATGAATTTTGAAAAAGTTTTCTTGAAACTTTCATTTTAGCTTTTATTGAAATCTAAATGATTGCATTTACTATTTCCACTAAGCAAAATATTCTGCTGTATTTCAGATAGAAATTTTATTGAATGTAATCTTAACTTTTTGAGCATTTTCAGTTAAATCATTAAAATCGTCCATTTTTTTTTTTTTTTTTTTTTTTTTTTTTTAATATACTGATACATTATTAAACAAAAGTTCATTATTGGTTTTAAAAATCTTGTAAAAATAAAATATACATCTGTGACATGTTATTTGAGGAAAGTTAACAAATTTAAATAAATCTGATTTGAAACAAGTATTACTTGCCTATGACATGAAATGTAGTATACAAGCATTTCTTAATCAGAGAGGTCATGTTTTTCTGGTATGTTAATTGATTCTCAGCAGAGTTAAGTTTTTTTTACCAGAATTGGCATAAAAATATTTAGTAAAATAGGAATTAAAAAAGTAAAACATGCTTTAAATTTTTTCAGAAAGTGGGGATAATCCTTAACACATGATCATTTAATAATAATGTCATTTATACTTAATAATAATTATACTTATGTTATATTTAGAAAAATGAATGTTTAAACACAGAAATAAAATTAGAAATTATTTTAAAAATCTTGATGCAAAAATGATTTGTATTAAGCTTTTCAATTTTTGATTCATAAATATGCTTTTCATTTAACAATATCAAATAAAATGATAATATTAGTGCAGAATTTTAAATGATTGATATATTATAAAGTATAATTAACATTTTAAAAAAATGATAACTGTTCTTGTAAAAAATTAATTATTCATCAGAATTATTTTTTTTCTTAAGACAATAGTGTCCTTAATAAATCTTATTTATAAAAGCAATCAAATGCTTTTTTTAATTACATGTCATAGCTTTATTGGATTTTTTATTTTATGATTTGGTTCAGAAATGAGTAGTTCTTTAAAAACAAAAATTGATGATTTACATTCTTCAATGAATCCTGTTTTTAACTAATACAAAATGTTTATTGGAGGGTGTACACATGTAATATATACCAAGATTTTAAAAAAAAAAATTACCAAAATAATTAATTTCTTAATAAGTCCTGAAATTTTCATTAAAATCCAACAATTATTTGATTTTTGCAAGCATTTCCAAATCAATGTGTTTTTCACTTAGAAAAAAAAGGGCACCAAAACACTAATTGTAAACATTACGTAACCCAATGATGTAAAAAAAAAAAAAGATTTTGAAAATACTAGAAAAGATTAAAAAAATTAAAAAAAATCAATCCTTTTTTCCCCTCTTAATAATAACATAAACATTTTTGATGATAAAACTTTGTTTTTATTAAGTAATGGGGCAATTTTTCATCATAGTATGCTCATTTTTTAAAGAACTTGTTGAGGTACCTATCTGAAGGAACTGGGGGGAAAAGACCACATCTATAAAAACCAATAATTTTGATACTTGCTCCTTTCTCATACATCTAATTTTCTTTGCCAATATTCTCAAGCACTGCTCATTACGAGCATGGAGAGATTGTTTGTATAGACAGTCTCTGGCTGAGTTGGTGGTACCAGGGAATGTGATTCCATATATGACCAGGTTTATCCTCAGCTTGTACAGGAAAGGTTACAGCACAGATTTGTCTAGAATGAGTAAAGAACAAATTTCATGAATAGATCTGGACAACAGGAAAGGCTCTGATCTTACCTTATTCACTTTCACCATATGCGTATTGCATAAAAATGCAACTTCATTGTTGACTTTCATTAGAATCACATACCATTTATATTTGTGTATAGTGTTTTTATCATATTTTTATGCAAAAAATAGGGGCTCAAAATATACTTGGGTCATTTTTTTAAGAGGTTAAAAATCATGCATTAGTCAGGTATAAACATTTTTATTTCAGATATTTTAGTGATTTGAGGAGTTTTATACAAAAAAGACCATTTATTTGACTACAGTAGGCTAGCTAGTACCTGCTCAGAATCTTGGGTCACATTATACATGAGCTATATGAAAACAATCTGTTGTTTTTATACAAATAATTTTAGGGTTGCACTATATATTAAGTCAATATATACATTAGTATGTACAGTATGTCAAATGATGGTTATCTTGGATTGTTCTACCTTTGACAGCAAAAGTATTTTCAGGGATTATTAAAAGATCCTTTACAGCCTGCAAACAGTTTACTATGATTTAAAAAAAAATCTTTAACTGCGTTTAACACAGTTAAGGGAGGAAAATGACTAATCTTGCCCTCATTGTTATGTAACAACTTCACTAAACCCCTGGGGAAATGAAGAATAACTAGTCTTCTTGATAAGCATGAAGTTAGTTTTGTTGTACTTTGCCTATACCTCTTGTTTTTACAGCCCTATCTACTCTAAATTCAAGCAGACTTTGTGCTAATAGTTTATCTAAATTGGTGGCTATGATTGGCAGCAAAAGACCTAATGGTACTCTTGAGATAGTCCCACTGC